>JAHLJT010003656.1:78829540-78883876 GCA_031308135.1 Acheta domesticus
GCGTTGTTTTTAAAATTTGAATAGGATTTTTTTTAAGTGTAAGATCGTATTATGTAAATGAGTTTTATAATTAGAGTATTTTGATATTACATATGTCATATTTTACACATTTATTACATATTCTTACTGTTTTCATTACATATTATGTACTTATTATGACGTTTCATTCTACATATTTTTCCGGTCTCTATTGATTACTTCGAAGTATCGCGTTGAATATACTTGTTACGAATTCATATCCTTTTCTTGGCATTTTCTGTAAAATCTTACCAGTAATAAGGTCAAACCCTGAACTTTTTGTAGGATGCGTGTGTTTTTCAATTGTTTGTTCAACTTCTCGTGAGTTGAAATGCTTTATGGGCAGTGAATTCTAAAGGTAAGTCCAAAAACTCTCGCACTTTATTTTCAATATTACTTACATTTCCTGCTGGTTTGAAAACTGATGCAAAGTGTTTATCAGCAGGAGATGGGCAACTCATGTTGCGTGCAGGCCGAGTAAGGCAGGAGTGGGCAAATCATGTCAAAACGGCGCCCCAGTGCGGCGGTTGAGACACCCTCCGTCTAGCTGCGCGGCGCGCCGCTCGTAAAGCCAGTTGACCGAGTCCAGTTGAAGGTCACGCCCGTGAGTTGGTTGGAACGACTTAGAGACGGACAAATTTCATGTTTCTAAGGGGACACAAGGTAAAAATGATCAAATTTTAGCTATTTAAACCCCACCTTAACTTAGAACACTCCCGTTGCAAACAACTGCCTGAGATGAAAGTGAAAATATACCTCTGACATAGCAGGAGACTGCATAGTTTTCTGTTGATTTTTGTGTGCATAGCAAATTAGTAATATGGATGTTTTGGGGTTTATCCCGAGTTACTGGGTTTCGAACGAAATCATGGACACCTCTCATGTGGTTGGAGACTGCACAGTTTTCTTTCAATTGCTGTGCACATTGGAAATTAGTAGTAATCATTTTACTGAGTAACGACGAAACTGCGGACACCTCTCATAAGGCCGGATCATGCATAGTTTTCTTTCAATTTTTGCGCGTATCGGCTGAAATAGTTTTATAGATGTTCAATATTAATGGGGAGGGGAATAGTTCGATCACTCTTAGAGCCTTGGTTAGCACACTTCGCTTGATCATTAATGTTTGTCGTGGAAGTCAGAGGGGGCGGCGCCGTCCCACCCGTTCCCTAATGATGCCACATCGATAACAAAACACACATGTTACTAAACATCGAGGTTCAAATTAAAACATTGTTGTTAATCGACCAAAGCCATCAGTGTGTTAAAGGTGGTTTAATAACCTCTAACATTAAATTCGGACGCAACAAAATTTAATTTCGTCGTGACCGTGCTTATTAATTTATAATTCATATTTATCTGAAAACAAAAAAAAATATTGCGATCAACAGCCGCTCGATGTAGAGCGTTCATTTTGTTCCAACACAAACTGAGTGGTATCAGTAATTTTTTTTAACTTTTACAAAATGTAATTATCAGAATTTTTCATTCATAAACAAAACATCGAAAACATAAAAACATCGAGCACAACACGTCGGCTTTAATACATGGATGTTTGATAAATCGATGTTTCTCTGTGTACATTGGAAATTAGTAATATGTTGTTACTTGATAACGACGATACTGGGTGTCGACAAAACTGTGGACACCTCTCATAAGGCCGGACAATGCATTGTTTTCTTTCAATTTCTGCACCCATCGGCTGAAATAGTTTTACAGATTTATAAAAACATCGATGTCGCATCTCCAGTTCGCACCCGAGAAAGAGGACTGACAGTCCGGGAATGACTAGAGACCGGATTTTTATGTAATTATGTTTTGTCTTTTGTTTGTCTTTTTATTAATTATGTATGTTTTGTCTTTCTACTTACCGTTTTCAAAATGTTAATCTTGACGAATAGTCGCCGTCGTAACACAATATCAGATTTTCTCGTTACATATTTTTACGTATTTGGTACTATATTACATATTTAACATATTTCGTTATTTTTCTCAACTTTTTTTATTTTATCAATTTCGTACATATTTTTATGAAAAAATGTATTTTCAAAAATCCAGCTCTTTTTCCTACATTTTTAATGCGTGCTACCGCATATTCTAATCAAGGTACGTTTCGTCAAGACGCGGTCGAATATTCTCACAGTCCGACGTGCCTGCTTCATTTATCTCAGTGGCGAGAAGTGCGCGTCAGCGACAGATCATTCTCACCTTTAGGTGTGAAAAGTATCATTGACGCCGCGTTTGGTGACCTTTAACCTCAATTTTCAAGAAACTGTAGAGATCGCCGTTGTGTAACACTTCGATGAGAATATTCCATGCCGCAGTGATTGTTTGCTGGTCGTAGATTTCGCCCTTTTGTACGATGTACCCCTGTGAAGTGTCCTAAACCCTACCTCTATCCTAATTCCTTCCCAATTCTGGCCGCCGGGTAGTGACGCAGGGGCGCGCAAGAGAGAGGCGCGTGCGCGGAGATTCTACCTGGCGGTCCTCTTGAAAACTACGACGTGACGTGACACTCATGTAATGGAGGATTACTCCTGAAAAGCGCAGTGGGTTAATGGAGAATTACTCCAAAGCGCAGAGCGCTCAACGCCCCGAAAGGGGTTTAGAGACGCGTTGCGTCAAATTGTGTACGCAACAAATGTTAAAAAAAAAAAAAAAAAAAAAAAAAAGGCTTCTATTTCGCCTAGCCTGGATGCTAAACTACATTCCTGGATAACAATTTGTGAAGGTTTTACTACTGATGGGAAAGTTGTATGTGCAGGTGGGTATCAACTTGTGTATTCCAAATGATTTTTAAAACGTTTGCATTGTTTCTAAATTTTGTATAGGAATTTTTTTTTATAAATGTAAGCTCCTATTATGTAAATGAGTTTCATAATTAGAGTATTTTAATATTACATATTATGTCAGATTTTACATATTTATTTCATATTCTTACTGTTTTCACTATATATTTATGTACATATTTTGACGTTTCATTCTACATATTTTTCCGGTCTCTAGTAATGACTCAGCGAGCGATCGCTCGGCCTTCGGCAGAAGGGTTCGTGCCGGGCGCTGCCATCCGGACGCGCGTACGTGACCCCACTCCGCCAACACGCGTGATCGTCAGCTATCGATACGCGGCGCCATGCGCTTCACAAGCCGAGATGTGCCTCAAGGAGCCAACACGATAAGAATAGCCGCGTGTCTTTCTGGTAACGAACCTTGTGTTACAACACTCATGAACGTGTGTGAGCACGAGTTTCTAAACGAAATGATGTCAGGGCATATTGCCCACTTTTGAATAATGCTCAATTCAGACGATATTGTATCTGTGACCTCAGTGACTAAGCTGATATTTTTTTGCTGAAAATGAGAGGAGTACTACCGCATTCTATCATTCTCTACATTTGTATGAAATTAAATAAGTTAAATTATTTATTTTGCTGATATGAGTAATGGGCGCATTCACGCTATAACAGTGTTTTTATATCATTGGTTACCGTTCAGCAAGTAGAGTTGTCTGTTAATTCACATTAGGATATCAGTTCAAATAATCACAGGATGACCAGACACATTATAGTTGTCCTAAAATTTTTTGAAGAGTTAGCAACTTGTTCACAATGGTCAAAGATACGTAGTATACAGGGTTATTAAATAACTACGTCCAGCTCGACTACTTTCTAAACGGTTCAAGATATTGATATGGAATTTTCACGTAACCTTTCAGGACATATGGGTTCATCGCTTATACTTATTACCTTTTTGATAGTTTTTTTAAGATATTGGACTTTTTTTTTTGTAAAATTATACTTTGTTACACGGATAGATAGTTCTTGAGTTGACAAATTCAACAACACTACATATGATGATATTTGATGAATAACTATGAACACAAATCAGTTTTAAATCCCGACGTTGATCGCAGTTACGGAGGTTCCTGGTAGGGCTGGATTTCCAAACGATTCCACTGCCCATATCGTTCGCCGGTTCAAAACCCCATGGATTAGGATGTCTAATGTAATTTCATAGTTGGTGACCTCTAAACGAAAATCGACACCGAGGTACACAAGTATAAATGGAGCAGTCTAGAAATCGCGAAAAATGAGTTTGTCGCATGAAGAGAGTGAATGACGTAGAGAGTGGAGAACAGAGATTTGAGATCTCGCGGCGCGTTTCTACGGAAAATTGAGTAGAAACGTTTAGAAATTTTCGACCAATTTGTATTGTTATCAACAACTTAATTTCAGTAAAAGCTATGTAATATTAATGGTTTAAGGCGAGTTCGTACTGGAGAAAGAGAGTTAATGTAAAAAATATTTAAGAGTCAATATTTCTATTAATTGAAAAGTCACAATTCAGTTGAATACGCCCTTGCCCTGGAATAGTAATATTTTGTCAGTGAAGCAGAGAAAAGTACACATTTCTATTTATTTTGCTGTCTTTCGGAAATCTACCGAAACCGTTGAAATGAGGGAAAGCGGGCTTGCAGTGCTAATTGACACACAATGATTTAAAAAATCAACTAGTTACGTAATTTTTACTGTGGAGTGTAATTCTCAAGTCTTACGCTACCACACATAACACAAGTATGCCCCTTTTAAAAATAGAAAATGTTTTAATCTGTCTGATGGATGCTGTTGCTAATGAGAACATATTGGTGATTTTCTTGTCACTTCGATTAATTCTGTTGGACGAAACGTGAACTCAGTACCTTGAATGGTTGAAACTTAGAGTGGTTCGCCGGGGCATTTCCTGAAAGGGAAATTCGAACTATGTGGTCGCTAGGGTCGCTGTGTACAGCCCTGCGCCTTGTGACTTAGAGACCACTGAGTTGCCCAGCGCCTAGCTTCCGAGTATCTGAATTTCGTATGAAGGCGGATTTCATACTCTTTTGTGCTGTTAATTACGCAACAAATACCAACATATGTTCTATCGATGAATTTGTATTCTTAAGACATATCTGAATACCTACCAGCAAAAACGTTGTAACCCTCAAAATGAAAATTTACCAAACGCGTGTTTCCTCCTCCATTATTACAATGTTTATGCAGCCGAACGACTCGTGGCGAAATTAAACTAGTGGTGCTACAGAATGGCACAGACTTTCCCAAATTAGTATTCTTTTTCGATTGGTCTCGGCTAGCTATTAGGACTTGCCGCATAGTCTTGCCAGCTGCCATCTATCGCCGCCCAAAGTACATTTTTTGACATTTTCTTAATTCTTCTTTTTTTCTTTATTCTTTATTTTATCTTTATTTTTTCGGTTTCCTAATAGTACATGGTTCAGTTTCCTAACAGAAATATTGTTTTAAGAATATTAAAGAAAGTAAAACTCCTCGTAAATGGCAATTTTATTTCAAAAATTTGTAATTGTTTTTAAGAAAATTGCGTTTAGGGGCGACTGTAAATTCAAAATTTGAAGTTCTTTTTCATAGATTTTTCGGAAAAATTTATTAGAAGTTATTTTAAGCACTTTAACTCACAAATACAATAGGGTCAATCCATGTTAAGTGGTCCAGCACTGATCGCTCGACCATCTCGAAAAAAAATCATATTTTGTACATAAATTTCCTTACGTTTTGGCTGTTCGAAAACATCTTTAACTTTCTTTTATTGTACCTGGTTAACAAATGGTGACCATTTTTGTTTCGCGCCGTGCGCCATTTTTCGCGTTCGCACACATTTACTCTTTCCTAAATTACTCAGCTCTAGGTTGTTCTAGCATTCTAGAATAAAAAGCGTTCGATTCAGCATACTCTGGCCTGCAAATCGAAATATTATTTACCTATTTTTTATGTTTTTATTTGGGAAATATTTGCAACCAAATCTATGGAACGCGAATGAACGAAATTCGATTTTCAGAGAATAATTTTTCAAAGAAGGAATAGAATCTCAGTCTTAATTTTTTCTGTGCTTTTACACACAACAGTATAGTTACTTTTTTTTAAAATATCGTTGGTATATAACGTACCCATTGAAAATTACATCCTCTTGAAAATTGGAATTTTGGATTTTTTCCAAATTTTGAACTGTAATATCTATGTTGGGGGACCAGATAAGAATCAGAAAATTTCACACATGATAGACCGCTAAAATTCCAAACTTCAGTAAAAAATTCTACATATGGTTTAGCCGCTCGTAATGTTCACAGACGGACGGACAGACGGTTTTCCGTCAATTGATTTTTCGGTATCAAGGACTCACAAAACAGGGATTCTGGCTACACTTCGTGTTAGAGAATTTTTTTCTCTTAATTTGGCAAGTGGATTTATCAACTTTTTATTTATCAGGGCCCGGCAATGAATTTTGTTCTGGCGATAAACCTCCGTTTTTTCGCGCAGCATTACATAACTTTCCCTATACTACGTATATTACTCCGTATATACGTAAGTACACGGGAAAGTAAAAAGAAAAAAGGCGCTTAATATTTACATTTGCCCACATAGTTTCCTACATGCCTCATACACGACCTTAATGCGAGAAATCCCAGCATTCCAGAAAATTGAGGGTTACAACGTTTTTGCCGGTAGGAATTTATCTATTGCCGTAAAAAGAGTATAGTATTGCGTTAAAAAACAAGTTAGTTTAATATTTTTATAGTAAAAAATGCCATGAAAAAGCTGAAAGCATAAAGGATGACCACTTATGACCAGGATTGTTTGGAGATAATTTAATCTCAATACCTTGAACCATTTAGAAAATATCGAGGTGGACGTTTTCAATGACAAGCACTGCACCGTCGATGTCCGCCAAAAAGTGACTCTGTCGATTTCCCCCCAAAACTGAATCTGTTTATTTCGCGAACAAAACAAAACCTTGGTTCGGAAACTATCTCTAAAAAATTGTTACAAGTAAATAAATTTCTGAACTCAAAAATGATTTGCTGCTAAAACGTACTTAGCTCTCTATGTACAGTCCACAAGCTCTGTTACTAGGAAGAGACTGTCCTCCCGTCATGGTGAAAACGTCCCATTGTGTTTCCGTCGCTTTGAGAGTTCGCTACGGCCTCGCCAGCGAGCAAGGTCGCAGCCACGATCATCAGCAACGGCCATTTCTAAAACACTTTGCTTCGCGTTTCCTAGCTCTTCCGCTCCTTTGGCTTTCTTTTCTCGTCTCTTATGCAGTTCCTTCTGCAAGGACATATGAGACCTTTTCGGATAGCAAGGGCGGACTCAACATTCGGTTGGTTTTGTACACTATTGTGACGTATACCAGTGACGCTCATGCCCAAAGGTATTTTTACTTTCCCATATATGTACGTGTATACGTAGTAATACACGTAGTATAGGGACATTTATTTAATGCTGCGTGAAAAAAACGGCGGATTTTCGGCAGAAAAAAATTCATTGCCGGGCCCAGATAACGAAATATTGGATCCAGTTGAAAAATTAAGAAAAAGAATCCACTAACACGAGGTGTAGCCAGAATCTATGTTTTGTGGGTCTTTGATACCGAAAAATCGATTGACGACAAAACCCGTCTGTCCGTCCGTTCATGAATACCACTAGCGCCTAAACCTATGCGTAGGATTTTTTCCAAATTGATGAGACCCCTGTCTGACTCGAATCAAAGGTTTGAGATTTTGAAAAACATTCTACTAAAATTTGGGGGTACTTTACATGAAGCCCCCGGTCATTTTCAAAATTTTCTAAAAGTTCATTTTAGGGTATTTTTTGTTTTTTTCAAAAAATACATAAATGTAATATTTACACAAATCACATAAATGTAATTTTTACATTTCAAAAAAATTACATAAATGTAATTTTTTTGAAAGATCTCTCACACCGTTAATATGTACATTCCCTAGCAATTTGTAAACACTATTGTATTTGTGAGTGAAAGTGCCTTAAATGACTTCAATTGAAGTTTTTCGAAAACTCAAAAATTTTCTGTGAAAAAGAGCTTCAAATTTGCATTTACAGTAGCGCTTAAACGCCATTTTCTTAAAAATTGCCCCAAATATGTTCCATGAGATTTGCCATTTAGAACAAGGTTTTACTGTTCTTTAATGTTCTTAAAAATTATAAGTCCATTTTACTATTAGCAAACCGAAAAATTAAGAAAATGTGAAAAAAAAATGTACGATGGGCAGCGACAGATGACAACTGGCAAGAGTATGTGGGAAGTCCGAATAACTAGCCGAGATCAAAGCAAGTCCGAATAACTAGCCGGGAAAGTTCGCACCATTCTGTAGCACCACTAGTTTAAAATGGTGTTCGCCTCTTTTTATAGTAGAAAATACTCGGTGAAAATGAATGGAGGATGTCTTTGATCAGTGTTGTTGTGTTGTGTTGGCGAATAATGTAAGTACATTCCTCCTGCGAATGTAATAACTAGCGCTCGAAAGTTTGGCAAAATGAATGTTTATTATATTATGATTTTATGGCTTTTAACAATAGGAATCACTTTATTGCACTTCTGGAGTTGTTTTAGTTTGCCTTTTGTACCTACTGTTCTTACTGTTTTTCTCTATTTTAGCCTATTTTAGGTATACCCTTAAGTATACTCAGTGCTGGTTATTACACAAACACGAAGGACAAAAAAAATATATTTCCGTTTTTACAAAAAGAGAATGGGGAAGACAGTCAGCTGGTGACAGCGTTCGAGGCAACACATACTGCTGCGCTCTACCAGCCTATCCGTGTATCCTATTCTTTAGTCAAGGCACTTCAGTGTAAATATTACTTTATTGTGTTATTTATAGTGTTATCAGTTTATCTTATTAATGTGTAACGGGCCTATCGGCTGGCTCGACTTATCTTCATGGATTAAGCTGTGTCAACCAACACCAAGATGAATTCAAAGTCACTTAACCTACAGGAGCCACCTACAAAATAGTATGCTGGAGCTGCAGCAAACACAGTGAGTTTTCCAACAAAAGATCAAGTCATATTACTGGATGCATGTGAAAATGTAACTGCTGGAAAACTACATAAGCAAATTAACTGAAATTGTTCTCCCAGTGCCATTACGTTCATATCCAGAATTTCTAACAACAGAATAGGCGTTTTTGAACCCCAAGAATAATGCTGAGCTCATTGCAAATAAACATCTTATTCTAAGCATCAAAAATATAACTGTGAATGATAGACCCCTCATTAACAAACTTAACAATATTATAATATCAAATGTTTACCCTTTTATTCCAAACGAAGAAAATCATTAATATTATAAAGAAGCATAACATTAAAATTACTACCAATGTATCTTTCATTAGAGCTGGCCTCTCTGATCCAAGTTTTATTCATATTATGAGTTTCAAAAGGCTAGTTTTTATTCAGCCTGAAGGAACTTCATAACTATCAACTTTCTCAATCATCACTGATTGTGAATGAAGACACATATAATTGTTTTCTCTGCGGAGAACATTACCTGTTTCAATTGTAAAATGGAAGGCAATACTGCCAGTAATTGCCCTCAAATTTATACCAAAGAGAATTGCCTTCTGGACGCTCCCAGTACAAATATATCAATTATCCCTTCTAATAAGATGGAAGTACAGTCTACCATTCCTGCAATACCCACTGAAAGCTGAAATGCTGAAACCCTGAAAGCTCTACTAACACTTGATTACTCATATAAGAAGTATTTTTATCTTCAATGGATAAGATCTTTTTACATGTTCACTATTTTCATTTTCAATTAGTGAATCAGAAATAGAAATAGTGAACAGTGAACATCTGGCAACCCTACGTGCCTTAAATAAATTTAAAAGAAGAACCATAGAGAACAAGACTGCTTACAAGAAAATCAGGTCCCATGTCAGAAGAAGTATCAAAGAATCCAAAAAGAAATCATGGACTACTTATACATCAGTCAATCAACATAAACAACGTACCTGAATCATGGAAGAAAATAAAGGCCATCCATGTCAATAAAGTAACTAACAACATTCCTTTTTTACAATCCCACAACAAGATTATAAATGATTCTGCTACAATTGCCAACATGCTTGTTAAAACCTTCAAATCCAATTCTACTTCAGCGAATTATGATAAAGAGTTCTTGAAAGTTAAAACTGTAATCGAAGACGCCTATAAAAACTGCTGCCAAATCCCACCGGGACGTTCTGATCTACTTAATGTTCCAATCACAATGCAGGAAGTAAACGAAGTCATCAATATAGCAAACAACTCTACACCTGGGCCGGATGGGATCTCCAACAATTTCATACGGATTCTTCCTGTAGAAGGTAAGGAAGTCCTCCTAAATTATTTTTAAATTTATGTTTAAGTATAAAGCCTTCCCCAATAAATGGAAAACAAAACTGCTGTCCCCATCCTTAATCCAGGCAAAGCAAAATCCAACCCGATTAACTATTGCTCGATTTTCCTAATCTGTGACGTACTGTAAGATGATTGAAAATATTAACGTTGATTAATATTAACGATGATTGAAAATATAACGTTTAAGATGGTTTTTAAATCCCTATAACATCATTGAAGATAACACTGCTCAACAAAAAAAAACCAACTTTTTTGCACTTGCCCAGGATTTTGCAAAATATTTACAGTAAATTGGGTATGCTGAATCCAGATATGTCATTAGTTTCATTGAATTGGCTCTAGTGCTTGTGCTACGAACGTTGTAATGAATAATGCTATCGCAAAACTCACAGAATTTAATGCAATGATCTATCTTTATACATTCACTGTTTTTTCATTTTAAGCATTGAATGTCGCATTATTTTCAGAATACTTTAATTGAGCTTAGTTAAGGAGTTAGTTTTGTTAATGCATTTATTTATACATGTTATAAAACAATGAGTTCTTCAGGAAGACGTTGTTTGAACGACTCTAATCTATTTTAGTACATTTGTGGGGAATTTAAACTACAAAAACAGAAAAGAAATATCAGAAAATTTATAAAAAAAATATGACACATGTGGTGTAAAACTGGGTGATCAAGATTCGTCATGGGATCCACATATGGTATGCAAAACTTGTGTGGAGTGTCTCCGTCAGTGGAAAACTGGAAAATTGAGGAGTTTAAAATTTGGTGTACCGATAGTATGGCGAAAGTCCTAAAATCATCATGATGACTGTTATTTTTATTAACTTCAATTATGTAAAAGGCTTCAATTGTTACAAGAAAAAGAACTGGGAGTACCCTGTTTTGGAATAAGCAAGGCGGCCTGTGCCAAATGGACCTGATGTTGCCATACCAGTGTTCACCACACTCTCTGAAATCCCTGTGTCAGATAGTGAGGATATACAGATTCTAGGGTGAAATGCAGAAGTTAGCAGTGGCAGGGAATAATGAATGGAAGTGTTGTTACAAAAGAGCACTTTTCCTAAGATAAGCTTAGTGATTTAATACGTGACCTCAGTTTCCCAAACCAAGCAGCTGAACGTTTAGCATCAAGACTAAAAGAAAAATGTCTGACATCGGAAGTGAAAAAGATACTTTACTGGTTACTGGTACAGTTTTGTCATTGTTGTCAAGAACTTTTTGGGTAATCATAAAGCAGAAAATTACCGGTGTAACCGGTGCCAGACTTGCTTTTGAACTTTCAGAATTTGGGTGCAACTATGAGCATTAAGGTATACTATCTCCACAGCCATCGAGACAAATGTCCAGAAAATCTTGACAATATGTGTGAGGCACAAAGCGAGCGGTTGCATTAAGATATAAAGGTAATGGAAGATAGATATCAGGGAAGATGGGATAGACACTGCAGTCTTCAATGTGATTGTCCTGACTAGCCGCATGAAAGGATATCATAGAAAGTTTTTAAAACAATTAATTGTGATTCGTTTTGGGCTGTAAATATGAATATATTAATATTACATATTTCAAGAGTTTCATTTTATATAAATAGACATATTTAGTTACATTGAGTTTAAAGTTTATGCAAGTTAAGAATAGCCTGTACTCAATAAAATTAAATAATACTTTTCGATGCGATTTTTATTATCTCAAAAACTAGAGCCAATCTACCGAAACCAATGCCATATTTGGAATCTGTGCATCAAACATACCCTAAAATGGCTTTAAATTGTTTGGCAAGAAAATGTGTGTTGACCAGTGTAATCAATTAAGCTTTAGACTTGAACATTCTACTAACACATATCTTGCTGGCGTGGACACTTACATCCTTGAAGCCATCCACAACAGACAACATGTCTTTTCTGTTAATCTAGATTTCTAGACTTGTCTAGAAAAAGTCTAGAAAAATCTAGACTTGTCTCTAACATTGTTAATATTTACATTAGCGGCAATTTCTTCACATTACTATTTTTATGAGTATAAATGCTTTAAATAATGTCGGATAAACTTTCTCGGAAACTCTTGAGTTTCACAGAACTCTTTTGAGTTTTCGAGAAACTTTATAAGATATGATACGGCGAAAATATGAGTCGTTTTTGCGTAATTTTACGTGAAATATACCAATTTTTGATTTTTCTAAACAATTATTTTTCTCAAAAACGGCTCTAATTTTTTCTTTATATTTTCTCGTCTTATGTATGTGTCTAACACGGTAAAACATGTGGAACTATTCTGATTTTCGGCGAACTCTGCAAAAATTGCAAAATTTAAAATTTAAAAATCTACAAAATTGAAGATAGAGATTTTGGTCATATACAAAAGGATCTAAAAGCAGCTCTGTAAGGCAATCTGTACAACTTTTTTTTGAAAAGCGAAATTATTTACTCAATTTGTTCTGGAAATTTATGCAATTAAAAAAAAACATTTTTCAAAAATAGATCCAATTCTTTTCCACGGGTTGAAAAAGAAAGCTTAAAAGAATTGCGTAGATCTCATTTTCATTGAACTCCCTGAATGTTCGAAAATTGCAAATTTAGAAACAATGCGAGAAAGTATGTACTGTTGTAGCACCTCTAGTTTGTTTTGGAACCACGAAACTGCAAATTTAACTCTTATGCGACTTGGTTTCAAATAGTAAAAAGGAATTGAATGAGTCTTAGCACTCAAGAACAATTGTCTATCATATTCAGGAGCACCATGTTTTTCTCACAAAATTGTAGAGTATAATGAAATGAAAATGGGTAGTATTTTAAGTCCAAACACTTATATCCTTCATTTCTACGGACGATATCTTAAATAATATTTATTTTCCATTTTCATTTTTATCAACAGAGCTTTCGTTCGGCAGTGATGTCGTCGAATTTGCCCACATTCGGTGACGGGTTAAAATGTAGATGTTATGAAAGACCTATTCGTACAATTTTTAGCACACAATTCAATCACTAGATATAACAATTTCACTTTAAAATGTACGCAACACTGAGAAAAGCCACGATGAATTTAGGGCAAAAGATAGTATCATTGTAACAAATGAAACATTGTTGTTCTCTAACAAAGTGTGTACGTCGCTGAGTAATTGGGCAAAGAGGCGGGGAACATCCAAGGTTGTCGGCCAAAGATCACATTGGCATCAGTTCTTAAGGTGAAAACTGGGAACGACCAGGTACTTCAAACTTCTTTGGTCTTGGTCTTTCTGTAACTGCATTTAAGATACTATTTTACAATTTTTTCACTCACGTTGGTTTCATGAATGTAATTCTCGAAGAACAAGCTCGGTGTGTAAGGATGGCCAATCATAGATCGAATGAACGCGATCTACTGGTTTGGCGTGTATTTTTGAGAAAATTCTATTAATATAAATTAGCAAATCGGTTAACAATTTAATAAACTAATTGCTCGCGCATGTAGTAGTTCTACGATATGGAGCAGATAAATCATAACGATTTATAAGTACTTGAGAGTTTAACGACGATTTATAAGTATATGAATTAAGTGAACATAATAATACAATTTATTTGTGTATCTTTAATTTTCAATGAAGGAAATGTGTAATAGAACAGAATAAACATAACTTCGTTGCATGTTATGAGTTTGTCGTTTGCCATCTCTACGCTCAGTTTTAGTGATCTTTCAGTGACTGCATTAAATATGAACTTTACTGTATATTGTCTAATATAATTTGTATTTTTCAATTTGATAACTTTTACGTTCTTTACTAAATAAACTTCGGGTTGAGTTCATATTATGAACTCAAAACTACTTCGTTTGTCAATCGTTGAAGTATAAAATGATATTGTACTAGTTAGTAGTTAATTAATTACATTTTATGAATTAAACTGGTGACACATACAAAAGGCACAATTAAAAAAATTATTGACAAATTATTTAAAAAATCATTTGAATTAAATAATTGTCACTTTAAAAAGTGAACACAGGGGACATTCGAGACCCAAGGAATTTGATCTATCTGGAAGTATTAAATGCAGCTATGGCATAAGGATTTTTAAGCAAGATTTATGTGAATAAAAATGTACCGTAACTCGGAGATTTTCACGGAAATACATATTTTTGCCTTAACAAAAATTAATGGAAAAACTTCTATTAATCAGAATTGATCTACATGCTTTTCGGCGGCGATGGTGGAACGGTTAGCGTATCGGAAAATTCGGGGGTTCAAAACCGATCGCAACCGTGGATTTTTAAGGGCGAAAAAATCCTTCGTACGCCTTCCTTCGGAGGGAAAGTAAAGCCGGGTGTCCCATGTTAGATTTAGTGCATGTAAAAGATCCTCAAGCCTAAATGACGCCTCTGAGCTAAATTCAAACTTGCTGTTTCGTCGCCCAAGGAATACGTTCTTTCTCCGCTAGTTGGTGAAAGGAGTGTAACGAAATTTGCGTGGTCAGACGGAAGAGCAGGCCTCATGGCCTGAGTCTCGCCACGTAAAATAAGGCAATTCAATTCATTTCAATTCACAAAATATCTTTTCTTAAAATTCCTAACATACTATTCAGAGATAAGTTAGATTTACATTCCAGCGCTGCAAAAAAATGACGTCCTTTCTGAGAATTAGGTTATAATTAACAATGCTATGTGAGTGACAATGGTACTCGTTACCAGGTGATGAGGGTGGTGAGATAGCTTCGGCATTTGGAAGGGTCGATAGGTCATCATTTTTAAGCTGTAACGACATGGTGCCCAGGTATTTTACTTCATATGTTTCCTATTTTCCTTTTATGCTTATGTAAAGTGCTCATGTAAACCGAATGTACCTTGATGTAACGTCTCTGGAATAACTTCACGTCTTCCGCCTACTTTTTTCTTCCTCCTTTTCTTCGCTTCTTCTCCCTTCCCTTTGCTCACAAACTTCCCCATTTTTTCATTATGACTCGCCCCCCTCCGAACATCTTTCTCTTCTCTTTCTCTACTGTGTATATATTCTGCTCTATTAATGTTCGGCCCTAAGCCGCCATCCTGATTGAGATTTTTCTGGGTTTACTCAATCGCTTAAGGCGTACGCCGGGATGGTCCCTTGTATTGCACTCCCAGTCATAAATGTACAGTTGTCCCCCCTTTTAGTCTCTCTCCTTTCTTCTTTCTCTTTCGACCTTTCTTCTTCATTCCATCTGCATTTCCACTCTCTTTCACTTCTCTCTTTGTTCTTAAAATGTTCGGCCTTTAGCCGCCATCCTGATTGAGGTTTTCTGGGTTTACTCAATCGCTTAAGGCGTATGCCGGGGTGGTCCCTAGTTTTGCTCTCCCAGATGAAAATGTACAGCTGGCCCTCCCTCTCTTAAAATATTATTTCTCTGTATTAATGTAGATTGAGTGGTTAGGCGGAAGAGCAGGCCCTATGGCCTGAGCCTCGCCATTAATAAAGGCATTATTATTATTATTATTATTATTATTATTATTATTATTATTATTATTATTATTATTATTATTTTCGATATTGTATCTCCTTTCTCTCTTGCTAGTAAATCTTGACGCTACTTTTAAATAAGAATATTACCTGGAACCATTTGTCTTCCCCTTGGCCCAAATTTCTCTTTTTCGTTAGCTAAGCGTTTCCTTTCTTTACTCATTTCTCGTTTTACCATGCAATATATTTTTAAACATTTGCTTAATCAGTCCTCATGAAATTAATTTTGTACTGCTCTCTAAGAATTCAAAATCGTTTTGTGTGCATTTACTAATTTCAATGTTCAGTCTGTTTTTCTCCCTTATTTTATAAAGAAACTGTCCATTTACTCCTTTTCTCAAAAAAATCCATTTGTTTAATAAGATGATCAAATTATTTTTTGTGTTTGTAACAATTTTCGATAGGCAACTTTTCTATTTGACTATGAGCCTTTTGTTCGGATTAGAGTTTAAATCAATGTTATTACTTTTTCATATCCTAATATGTACGGAGTAAGTAGTAGAATTGTGATTTGTCGAGGTTCTGATCAGGCATGAATTTTCATTTTGCGCATTCCGTCCCTCGGCATGTGCGATCTCGCAGCAATTAGCTTCCGGCGCATTTGATCTCACCTCTCACTGTAGTGACGGGTGGGGGGGGTCGCGTTTTATACACTGCGTTGCCAGATAACCTCACATGTCTGCAAATTCCGGGGCTATGGTCTGAGCCTATGGGTTAACTCTTAATGTACAGATACTAACCGAGGAGCTTAAAATTATATTTTGGAAAGTCTTAAAGTGAAATAATATTTATTTGCGAAATGATTCGAACATTCATTTCATTTACATAACTTTACCTTGAGTTGTGTTTTCTGAAGAATACGTTTGCTTCTCGCGGCGTGTGGTTTCGGCCACAAGGAGTGAATCAGTACTTACTACGCATTTATGTGATAATTCCATGCCCGTGCTTTTGTTTAGGCATTATGAAAGACCTAAATTAATGCCAGTTACGTATATATCTGAAAATCTGCAATAGCCGTCGGTGATCCTGTCTCAGCTCCACTAAACGACTCGACGACCTACGACCGCCAATCACACTCCACTCCGCTCTACGTGGGATAAGTAAGCAGGATTCCGGGGCAATAGCCGTGGGTGATCCTGTCTCAGCTCCACTAAACACCTCGACGACCTACGACTGCCAATCACACTCCACTCCGCTCTACGTGGGATAAGTAAGCAGGATTCCGGGGCAATAGCCGTGGGTGATCCTGTCTCAGCTCCACTAAACACCTCGACGACCTACGACTGCCAATCACACTCCACTCTGCTCTACGTGGGATAAGTAAGCAGGATTCCGGGGCAATAGCCGTGGGTGATCCTGTCTCAGCTCCACTAAACACCTCGACGACCTACGACTGCCAATCACACTCCACTCTGCTCTACGTGGGATAAGTAAGCAGGATTCCGGGGCAATAGCCGTGGGTGATCCTGTCTCAGCTCCACTAAACACCTCGACGACCTACGACTGCCAATCACACTCCACTCCGCTCTACGTGGGATAAGTAAGCAGGATTCCGGGGCAATAGCCGTGGGTGATCCTGTCTCAGCTCCACTAAACACCTCGACGACCTACGACTGCCAATCACACTCCACTCCGCTCTACGTGGGATAAGTAAGCAGGATTCCGGGGCAATAGCCGTGGGTGATCCTGTCTCAGCTCCACTAAACACCTCGACGACCTACGACTGCCAATCACACTCCACTCTGCTCTACGTGGGATAAGGCGGCAGGATTCCGGGGCAATAGCCGTGGGTGATCCTGTCTCAGCTCCACTAAACACCTCGACGACCTACGACTGCCAATCACACTCCACTCCGCTCTACGTGGGATAAGTAAGCAGGATTCCGGGGCAATAGCCGTGGGTGATCCTGTCTCAGCTCCACTAAACACCTCGACGACCTACGACTGCCAATCACACTCCACTCCGCTCTACGTGGGATAAGTAAGCAGGATTCCGGGGCAATAGCCGTGGGTGATCCTGTCTCAGCTCCACTAAACACCTCGACGACCTACGACTGCCAATCACACTCCACTCCGCTCTACGTGGGATAAGTAAGCAGGATTCCGGGGCAATAGCCGTGGGTGATCCTGTCTCAGCTCCACTAAACACCTCGACGACCTACGACTGCCAATCACACTCCACTCCGCTCTACGTGGGATAAGTAAGCAGGATTCCGGGGCAATAGCCATGGGTGATCCTGTCTCAGCTCCACTAAACGATTCGACAGAAGACTTTAAGAAAACGACTTTAAGAAAACGATAGCAATTGTTTCAGATCCAAAATAGCTTGTGCGCATCAATATAACATTAACTAGTGGTGCTACAGAATGGCACAGACTTTCCCGTATTAGTTTTCTGTTTCGTTTTTCGGTTTTCCAATAGAAGAACAAAACTATTATTTTAAGAATATAAAAAACAATTAAACCTTGCCCTAAATGGCATTTTCGTTGAAAAATTTGGAGCCGTTTGAAGAAAATGGCGTTTAAGCGCTAATGAAAATGCGAAATTTGAAGCTCTTTTTTACAGAAAAGTTTTGAGTTTTCGAAAAACTTATTTGAAGTCATTTGAAGTTTTTTTTTTGCGCAGCATTACATAACTTCCGCTATACTACGTATATCACTCCGTGTATACGTACGTATACGGAAAGTAAAATGTGTCATTTTGGTAATGTTTAAAACTCTGAAATAGAATTTGTTATTAAAGATTCAGTGCGAAAAACAGCGAAAGGAACAGAAAGCGTGTGGAAGCAATTTCAAGAATTTTGTGAAGAAGAAAATACAAATGGACAGCACAAACTACAAATGAAGAAATAACACATTTTAGGCAATTAATATGCGAAGATGAGATGGTGAAGAGTACAAAGAATATGCTATCAAAACTGTGTGGAACGTTAAAACCAAAATTATTCAGGAAATTACTTTAATGAGTACACACGTGTGTTCAATCCATTCGAAGTTGACAAATTTCGTTGCTAATTCAGCATGTACATCTTGCATTTCAAATACTTCAAAGGAAGACCAAGATTTGAAAAACTCAACTTCCTGCAACTTCAATAATTGTGTTTTTAATAAATGTCCTTGTAAGTAGCCATGTTATAATTGTTTTTGAAAGTTTTATTACCATAAAATTGCAACGTATTTGAAATCATTTTTGTTATGTTCAGAAAAAGCAGACAGATTTCGTGAACAAGATTTTTATTTCACACACAGTTTTATACAAAATGTATTGTTCCAGTAACCCAAAAGAATGTACCATAGACCAAGCAAAGTTACCGTTTATCCGTGAGATGTACCAAAAAACTAGTGCAGTTAACCAATATACCGTGAGACAAAACAACAAAACCTAGGCCGGGTCGTACACTTAATCATGCAGTCACAAACTAAGCAGGGCACTTCAATCATATCTCGACTGCCTTGGTGGTGGCGGCGCCGGCTTATAATGTCCTCGAAGCCGCAGACTCGCTACTGGGGCGTAGGCTCGCTGGGTGGTCGCTCGTTGCCCGTTTGCAGGCGTTTTCTCCGGTTCGCTGCCTCTCCTCGTTACCTCGTCCGCCGCAGCGCGCTGCCTGATCGGCGCGCTTTTCAAATGGGTGTTTACAGCCGCAACAATTTTCTGTATTAAACTGTTATTCAGATTTTACTTGATTACAAGTTATTCCAGGAGGCAGTGATAAGTCGGAGCTGAAAGAAGTTACTCATTTTTCGGTAGTAATTTTGAGTAATATTTCTCTTTTTTCTAAATCTTGCGATTTAAATTATCCATTCATGTAATGTGTTTATTTGTGAAATAGTCACACTAAATATCACGATAAGTGCTGTAATATTACGTACGATAAACACACACAAACAAACGCATTGCTGAAATGCATCCTTATGCACCGGAATTTTTCCAGATATTTTTAAAACAGCAAAGATTAAGCCGCTCTTCAAAAAAAGGCAACAAAAATGAAGTTCAAAATTATCGGCCAATTTCTCTTTTGTCAGTTTTTTCAAAAATATTAGAGAGACTTTTTTATGTGCGAATGGAAACCTTTCTCAATAAACACGACGCGTTTTCAAATTGCCAACATGGATTCCGGAAATCAAAATCTACGGAAACAGCCATTTTTTCTTTTCTTAAGGATGTTGCCTCATCATTGGATCAAAACGAAGCAACTATTGGAATATTTTTAGATCTTTCAAAAGCTTTTGACATCATTGATCATAACATTTTACTTTCAAAATTACCTTCGTATGGAATCCGTGGAATTGCTCTAGATTGGCTATGTTCGTACCTTAAACAACGATCTCAGAGAGTAGAAATACCTTACTGGAATCATGGAACTTTATGTATACACCTTTCCGGTTCTTTGCCAATTGCACGTGGAGTCCCGCAAGGATCGATTTTAGGCCCTATTCTCTTCCTGTTATACGTAAATGACATGCCCTTAGCGATTCGAAACGGAAGAACAGTTCTCTTTGCGGATGATACAAATATCCTTTGCAACAAAGGAACCGTAAATAGTACAATATCAGACGTTTCAAATTGGTTCCGTAATAACAAATTAAAAGTAAATGAAAATAAAACTGTTTCAATGCAGTTTTCCATATCAAATAAAAAATTCTGTACTCCATTGAAAATGAACGGTGTGCCATTGACTGATGTTATTGTAACAAAATTTTAGGTCTATCAATTCAGTCAAACCTCAAATGGAATGCCCACTTAAATGAATTGAACACAAAATTAAGTTCATTATGCTACGCGTTCAGAATTCTTTCAAATTCCGTCAGCCTTCATACAGCTCGTTGTGTATATTTTGCCAATGTTCACTCCCGCCTGAGATATGGCATAATATTTTGGGGAAACACATCTTATAGCTCACAGACTTTCAGATTACAAAAAAAAATTGTACGAATAATAAGCAAATCCAACCCACGTGATTATTGTAAGTCACTCTTTATTAATCTAGGAATTTTACCATTACCTTGTCTCCTGATTTACGAATCAGTAGTTTTTGTCAAAAATGACTTAAGGGCGGGAATATATTTTCAGCAAACGCCGATATCTAAAAGTATAACACACGACGTAGTAATCATATTCACCAGGTGGCAGTATCAACAGCTCACTACAAAAAATTCACATACAATTCATGTACATTACTCTACAACACTTTGCCAGAAGGCATTAAACGATTAAATTCAATAGAAAAGTTTAAGTCCCAAGTAAAATCTTTTCTGCTGCATAACTGTTTCTATACAATTCGAGACTATACCGAGCATCAAAAAGGAAAGTAGAATTAATTTTAACAATGATAGTTAATGTAATTATTTATCATTTGGACTGTATAATTCTAAAGAACCTGTAACAAGTATTGTACCACAGTTTCTGGGTTGATGGCCCCCATCTGGATCAGGTTTTTCGTCCAGTTTTCCTGATCCTTGAGCAAATGCTGAGATGGTCCCTTGTTTTGCTTCTGGACATAAATGTAACTTCATTATTTGTGCACGTCTTCTGGATTTCAGTGGGAAATATAGTTATTCAAATTATCGTTTTTCATATCGCGGCAAAAAGTATTATTCTTTCATGAAGAACATGAGGGTTCAGGGCAGAAATTTATAGCTAATTTACCTTTGAAAATATATTTATTATATAGGAGCGAACATTTTGTCAACAAAACTTGAAAAAAAACCTCTCTTTTCTGTATTCAAAATTCGAGTAAAATATGGTTTAGGATAGAGACCACAGAATTATGAAAACGTGCACAAAATTCACTTCTCCCCATAGCTCGTCATACGCAGTTCTTAACTGTTTTTTTGACGTAAATAAATAAAAAACGTTAATAGGTGTCTCACTGTAGATAGCAGTAGATAGAGTAATTGGTGTTGCCCACGTGTTTATCCTACGATACTAGATCCAAACACGGCGGATTTTCGACTTTAGCTGCTAGGTAAAATTCATTACCATCTGGGTAATTCTACCAGCCGGATGCCCTCACTGGTATTTTTGCGAGGACTTTCCAATCAATACCGTGCGAATGTCAGAGCAATTATCTGACAAACGCGTCACGGAAAAGACACATTTCGTTCCTCATCCTTGTCCTACACATTTCTTTACAGACTCGTCCAAAATTCATTACACATCCACACATTAAGGAAGATTCGAGAACTACTTCGGTGTCTTACCTCACGTTGCAGCAGGGAAGAAACACCGACAGCAACCAGGGTTAAATTATGGAAGCAATTGGGACAATCCATAGTTTATGGGTCCTACCATTGTGGTTCACGGGCACAAATACGCTAATCCTTTAAAGACGTGTCTGAGTATGCATTTGGCTTCTCTGGAATGGATTAATTACACTTCTGCCAGATACCGATTATCCTAGGTCCTGTTTTTATTTATCATTCAAGTAAGTGCAAGACACGTGTCGAGCACATGGTATTCCCATCACGGCAATTAGCATACCGTAAAATAATTTTAATAATAAAAATTATAAAAAAAATAATTTTAATTTTAACATATTCTAAAAAATTACAATTTATTTAATTTAATTTAAAAATTTTTGACATTCTGAGGGAAAGTCTCTAGCACTGCTGCAGGTAATTTGTTCCAATTTTGTATGGTTCTATTAATAAATGAGAATTTACCTACATCTGTTCTCTGTTTTCTTTGCCGAATTTTGAAGCCATGATCTTTCCGCGCGACGTACGTTGGTTTTGATAGTCTTGCCCGAACTTCACCCCACGGAGTATCACCCCTTTTTGCTTTGAATAACGCACAAAGACGCGATTTCTCTCTGCGTTTTTCCAAGAGTTCCCACGATATAAATTCAGAATTTGAATGTCCCCTCCTAACAAATTTTGCGGCATATTTTTGTACTTTTTCGAGAGATTTTATTTGCCCTAAACGATATGGGTCCCAGCATATCGAGCCATATTCCAATATCGTACGTACTAAAAATGTGTACCTTAATTCCCTTGATTTTCCACTTCCTTTCCTAAGTACTCTAATCACAAAATGCAATGCCTTCCACGCCTTTTTCACTACATAATTTACGTGTTCTGCCCATCCCAGATCCTCATTTAGTACAATTCCCAAATATTTACAGCATTTAGTCCTCGGAATATCCTGATTTCCTAATTTATATTTCACGTCGTCTGTCTTTCTAGAACGTGCGAATCTGATAAACTTGCACTTACAGGGATTGAATATCATTTCATTTGTGGTAGCCCATGATTCTAGCTTATCTAAATCTGCTTGCAATATTTCTGTATCATTCGTGTTATTAATTTCCCGATAAATTATACAATCATCTGCAAAAAGACGTATTTTTGATTCAATTCCCTGCCAAATATCATTAATATACGCTATAAATAACAACGGACCTAGCACACTTCCCTGTGGCACTCCAGACGTTACGTCTGCCCTCGAGGAGAAATTAGTTCCAATTCGCACCCGTTGAGTACGCGAGCTGAGAAATTCTCGAATTCATAGAGCAATTCTTCTGTCTATGTTAAGCTTACTATTTTTTTGTATTAATTTATCATGGGGAACGAGGTCGAACGCTTTGGTGAAATTTATGATAATTGCATGAACAATGGAACCTTTATCGAGAGAATCAGCAATGTCCTGACTGACGGTGACTATCTGACTCTCACACGAATATCCTTTTCTAAAACCGTGTTGGCCTTCGTAAATTATATTATTCGTATCCCAAATTCCGCGTAAGTATTCTGCTACCAAATGTTCCATTTGCTTACACAATACAGACTTTACACTTACTGGGCGATAATTTTCGACATTTTCGACGCAAGCCTCCTTTGAAAATTGGGACCACTATGGCATCTTTCCGATCCCGAGGAATACATGAATTGTTCATCGATATCTCGAAAAGCCGTAATAGGTCCGATACCATAGCTTCTCCTCCTAATTTGAGAATTTCCCCCAAAATTCCGTCCGGCCCTGTTGATTTATTATTACCTATTTTGGCAATTCTTTTCCTAAGTGCGCTCGGATTTAGTACAAAATGTTCTCCTTCGCATTCGTTTACGACGATCTTCCTTTTACCTGTATAGACTGACGCGAAAATTTGATTAAATATATTTTCTTTTTTTTTGTCTACCACCAAGTTATTACTACCGTTTCTTAACGACGGGATTTCTTCGCGATTTTCCTTACGCCTACGTATGTATTTTAAAAAAATGCTTCAACTTTTATTTTCATCAGTAAGGATCGTTTTCAAATATCCTTCCTGTGCTAATACTTTCGCCTCCAATAGTTCTTGTTATGTTCACCCCAGTTGAGGTGTTTGACCAAATGAAAGGTACTCGCATGACTAACTTAGTTTGTTTATTCACTTACAAACACACATACACATACAATCACAGTACAGGGGACTTCTTCGTCGGGTGCTGACTGGCGCGTGGCTAAGCACCAGTCTTTCTTGCCTCCCGGCGGGGCTCCACGGCGTGCACTTCCCACGCGCCGTTTCCGTGCGTCGCCCTGTCCCGCACGACTCCTGGTGTGGTCTCGCGGCGTACGCCCCTGGCACGCTTACCCGGTCGTGCCTACAGCACGGCCCCTAGGCTGCCCTCCGTCTCGCCGGGGTGTTGCCCGGTCCCGCACGACTCCTGGTGCGGTCTCTCGGCGTGCTCGCCTGGCACGCGGTCCTCTCTCGCTGCGTCTCGGTGCCTCGCAGCTGTGTGACTGTGACTCCGTTGCTCGGCTGCTGTGTTACTGCTGTGGTCGCCGCCTGCTCCTAGGGGCGGCTCGGCCCGGGTTAGCCTCGCCTCGAGGCTTACCCGCTCGCTGGCCAGCGTTCCGCGCGAGCGAGTTCCGTGGCGCGCGGCGTACCAGCTGCGCGCGCGCCAGCTTCAAATGCTGGCCACAGCAGTTCTCTCGTTAGTTTCTTAAATTTCTCATAATGTTGGTCACTGATTTTTCTTTTCCCATATGCCCGCCTTGCTTTGCTTTTAACTTTCGTATCCGATTATTATAATTATTATTATAATTTTATATTATTCGGAGAAAGCAGGGAAATTACCGCATCAGAGGAGGCGATATCGGGAATTCTCCTCCAACCAGTAGCTAAATTCTACCTAGACACATAACCCTTAGGTCTTCATGTCAACAAAGCTGCGTGGACAACAAATAATGTCACTGGGCTATCGCAGCCGGTGGAAAGTGCTGTTAAAAACAAAGTCTCATTTCCATTATCTATTCTTTTCCAATATTACAAATATTAATTGACAGTGTGTAGTAATGATGTCTGTGAATGTCTAATGTTATACACTGCGTTAGCCGAATGATAAGAGACATCAGGATATTATTATCTTTTAAGTAAATCAAGTTTCTCCAAAGATAGTGTCATAGCGAAGGCATATCCAAATTTGAGGGAGAACGTTTTAACAATAGGATACTTGAGAACCATGACCAAACCATGACAGAAAAAACTTATACTTGCGAGAAAGTCCTTCATCAATTGGAATTTTGCGCAGCGTAGCATAAAACGTGATTAAAAATCAAGTGACCAGTAGTGCGTGATGTGTGACTGTAATAGCAAAACATTGCCAGATTCACTAGTATCGAATAAAAAAGACGTGTATGACCTACCCGAAATAAAAGGTTCATTAACATTTAACAAATTGTACCTCATATTCCGGATTCTTATAGTAATTCCGCGTGTGAAGACACAAAATAATCGATCGAGCAATCTTACGCATTGCACACTTGTGCGCCTGAATGTACCGCGTGATTACATTTTTTAAACAATAATATACTATTAAAAGAATAGTCTTCCTACACCATCCTTGACAAATCCATCGGAAATTTTAAGTTCCAGCAAATGTTCCACTCCAATTCAAGAGTTGACTTGAATTTTATTAAAATTCTATATTCACTTCTGAATATTTACTTAATTGGCACCGTATCCGTATGAACTTTCCGCACTTTGTAAATCATTTCAACCGTGAAAATAGTTTCATTGTGGAACCCAATTAAGAACGTTTCTGACTGCCTGAGATATGGAAAGGGGGAATTTAAAAAAATATATATTTTTGTTGATTACGTAATAAGAGTCATGTTTTTAGGCACACGAAAACCAAATTTTAAGCCTGCATAAAGCTTAGTTTTAGTTAAGAGTGATATCAGTTAAGTCTTGTATCTGGTTCTAACATGTGTTTCTGCGAAAGGTACGTTGCATATCCGCGTTGCATATTACGTTTTTTTCGATGATTTATAATACATGGTACCTTTCTTTAGAGAATTATATTCAGATATTGTATAAAATTATTAAACCAATTGCTTTAGTCATATATGTATAGGTAGAAAAGAAACACAAGCATGTAACATACTACTAAAGAAGAAATAAGAGAAAGAAATCGACTTTTCTCCATCATATTGAAGTCAAGTAATTAATGTTGTATGGCCATATATTATGTACGAGACAATTACAAGCCATTTAGGTGGAAGAAGAGCATTTATTAAACTCATTTCTTTAGTCTTTTATGATTGGGTGGGAAAGAAAAACAAACATGTAACGTACGTAATGAAGCAATGTAATGAATGTACGTAATGGTGTAATGTAATGAAGTGACGTAATGAAGACATATATTTTTTCCACTGTATTGAAGGCAAACAGTTAATGTTACATGGTCTTATACAGTAAAACTTCAATGCGGAACGTGCATCAAGCGGAAATCTGTCTTAAGTGAACACGAATCGTGCAAGTTTTACTGGACATAAAAAATACCAAGCAGTTAGATGGAGAAAGAGCAGAAAGCGGCGAGCTACTTGGATGTAGGGAATAGAAAGAGCAATGACTGATATGATTCTGAAACAGGAAGTCACCCAGGGAAGGTCCGTGGGGAGGCTGCAATTCAGAAAGCTGCTCAAGTCGTAGGACCTCAAGTCGCTTGATGATCATTCGCTACCTATACTTCGGTTATTCTATCTTGGCGCGTGGGAGTGTGTCATCAAAATGGAATATCTCTCGGTAATTTGCGTCGTTCTCAGTTGTGCCGTTAGGAGTCATATGATCACCAGCACTGCTAGATACAGTCGCGATCATGCGACTCCTAGCGGCACAACCGAGAACGACGCAAAATACCGTGAGATATTCATTTTTGATGACACACCTCCACGCGCCAGGAAAGAAAAAAATGAAGTATAGGAACTCCACTGAGTCGTATTTCATTTAAGTAAGACCCTGGGAGGAAGGCAAAACGGTGAATCGTGCTGCCCTTGGCCTTTGCGACAGCCACCCGCGCACCGCGACCTGCCCCGAGGCCGCGCCGCGCCGCCTGCGCGGAGCGTGCGAACGGCGCGGCGGAGAGCGGGGCTCGGACAAAGGGAGGCCGCAGGGCAAACAATAGACGCGAGCGCGACGCAGCGGCAGGATGTTGTGGCGCAGAAAGCAGGAAATACAGACGCACCGAATCCAACGTCGCTCGCCCTCCACGCTGCGTCGAGACTGCGTGTTGCGTCTGCTACGCAGGAAGACATCACCTCGCCCTGCCACGCCCCTCTCACCTGACGGTGGCCTTCGCTCTCGCCCTGGCTGTCACCCTTGCGCTCGTCAGGCGGTCGCCCCCACGTTTCGCGGGAAGCATCTGCCAACCTCTGTGACCGAAACTCTTGGCCTAGGCACCTGACGGTAACCCTAGTTGTCTGGCGGTGACTCCACGTCGCATGAGAGGCGACCTTCTTCAGGGCGAAATACTCTGAGGAGGGTCGCCCTGCATGAAGAAAGTCGTAGAATGGCGGCCGAAACGTTGGCACCTGTGCTTAGGACTCAGCGTCTCCAAGACAGCCAAGTAGTTACGCTTGCTCTCGTGCAGCAATGATCCCATGCCTTATGAGATGGTTATTTTTGCTCGCATTTGACACTTGTGGAAACCCTCGCCTATCACGCGAGCGACCAACAAGCTTTATTGCGATTTTGGGAAAAAAATGATGTGCTTCTTTCTCGAACGGCAGATCTTTGGAAGAGAGGGAATATTATATTATTTCCCGACTTCGAAGCATCAATAGAGACAGAATTTTTATGTAATTACATATTTTTTGTCTTTCTATTTACCGTTCTCAAAATTGTAATCTTGGCGAATCATCGCCCTTCTGACACAATAGCCAATTTCGTCGTGACTTATTTGTATATATTTAGTACTATATTACATATTTTACAATATATTTTCTTGTTCCATCAATTTTCTTCAGTTTTATTACATATTTTTATAAAAAAGAAGTTATGTTTTTAAATGAGCATTTTCCCTACTTTTTTGGTGAAACGTGCGTGTCATAAGTATCACTGACACTCTTTACTTTCCCGTAAAGGTACGTATACACGGAGTGATGTAAATAGTATAGGGAAAGTTATGTAATGCTGCGCGAAAAAATGGCAAATTTTCGGCGGAAAAAATAATTGCCGGGCCGTGATAACGAAAAAGTGGATAAAAGTAGTTGCCAAATTAAGAAACAAAGTCCCCTAACATGTGGTGTAGCCAGAAAACCTCTTTTGTGGGTCCTTGATATCGAAAACCCAATTGAAAGGAAAACGTCCGTCTGTCTGTCCGTCTGTGAACACTGCTAGCGCCTAAACCATACGTACGATTTCTTCCAAAATGGATATTCCCCAGTCGATCTGATTCTAGTCGAAGCTTTGAGATTTTGAAAAAGATTCTTCAAAATTTGGAGGTACTTTATATAAGACCCCCGGGGATTTCCAAAATTTTCTCAAAACGGCTCCAAATTTTTTCTTTAAATTTCTTGTATAAATCGAGTAAAATACACATATTAACATGGCATAGGTCCCATTTTCACAGATAACTCTGAATTTTTGAAAATTGTGAAAGTTTGGATTTTTTTCGGCGTCTTCCTGCAACTACAAAATAGAAGATAGTGATTTTTCCTTCAAATAAAGTGTGTTCTCCAAAGTGAGTTCTTTGTTTAAGGACAGGTACATTGCTTTGAAAATTTTAGTAGTTTTCGCGCAATATTGCGTGCAATATGTGCAAATTAAAAAAATTAAAACAAGATTTTCTCAAAAAAGGCTCCGAATTTTTTCTTTAAACTTTAAGTAGGGATAGTGGTAAATATACTCTATCAGATGACATAAAAGTCATATTATTATTATTATTATTATTATTATTATTCCTCTAAATCACGACCAAAGATGTTGTGTGTCAGCTGAATAAATACAATCTACTCCAGGTTGCAACCAGCTAGCTAAGGAGTAGATCTAGGGACTCTCGGTGCCTCAACAATACTTCGCATAAAGTGTGGGCTGTTCCAAATAAAGCGATTTCTTGCACTTCCCAGTCTTCTGAATTACCTGGGAGTTTAGACAAGTTCTTACACAAATTTTGCGGAAGAAATCCCAGAGCTCCGATAACTATCGGGACGATCTGTGCTTTTACGCCCCACATTCGGCTGATCTCGATTTTAAATGCTTCTTGCTACACTAACAATGCCTCTGTTTCCCATTCTTCGGTCAGATTTCATGACCTGCCTCATTAGAGGGTCATCTTGATGGCTGACTACACACTTCCCCAACCCGACTATTGCGTTGTGCCAGGAGGCCTCAATTTGTCTGAGGCCTCTTCCTCTTTCCTTACGTGACACATAAAGTCTATGTATATCAGCTCGAGGGTGGGAATCATGATGCATTGTTAGCAGTTTTCTGGTTTTTCGATCCATGGTGCGAATTTCTTGCTCAGTCCAGTCCACTAGTCCAAAACTGTGTTCGGCTACAGGTACCGCCAACCTACCTATTGCAGATATTTTATTCCTGGGATTCAGAACGGACTGCAGGACCAGTGTCACTCTCCTATAATACTCCCTCCGAATTCTCCCTTTCATTCTGTCGTTCGAGATTGTTTCACATTCTTCAATGCCCAGATATTTGTAAGTTTTACCTGGCTCAAGTTCTTGAATCACTGTGTGCGTATCAATTTCAATGTTCTCAGACGTTGTGAGTTTCCTTCTTTTTAAATTGATTTTTGCACACTTGTCAAGACCAAACTTCATGCAGATGTCATTGCTAAAGTCATTCACGACAGACAGCATTTGGGAGAGAATCGCTTCATTCTTAGCAAACCACTTTCAGATCATCCATGTAAAACAAATGTGATACTGGCCTTTCATCACCATGGATCTTAAAACCAAAGTCAGCTTGCGACAACTGTCTCGATAGTGGGATTAAACTAATTGCAAAACAGCAGAGGGGATAATGAATCTCCTTGAAAAATATCCCTGTTAATCTGAATACTTCTGGTTTCTACTGCTTCCTTTCCGCTGTGTATTAGTAACCTACTAACTCCACGACTTCATACTAGCCATGCAAAATTCAATAAGTCTAGGATGAAATCGATAGATCTCCAGGGTCTTCAAAATCCAATCGTGTGGTACACTATCAAAGGCCTTTTGGTAGTCAATCCAAGCCATGCTCAAATTACGTTTGCGTTTCTTTACATCATTCAAATGACTTTATTCAGTAGCAAGATTTCCTTACAGCCATAAGAGCCTTTACGACATCCATTTTGTTCAGCTGGCATTAGATGATTCTAATCTAGATGTCTGTACATTTTGTCAGCTATGGCTGCAGTTATAAGTTTGTACATTACTGGCAGACAAATAATTGGCCTGTAGTTCTTCGCCAAAGAGCTGTCTCCTCCTTTGGGTAGCAAATACGTGATGCCGCGTGTTCCGGGAGTTCTTTGGGTTTTCTAAAATTTTATTAACAGCCTTTACAAGATGAGAATGTATTGCTGTTAATTTCTTAATCCAATAAATCGGGATCTTATCAATCCCAGGAGTACTTCCAGTTTCTCATGTTCTTAATTGCTTGGAAGAGGTCCTCTTCCGACAATTGGTGAACATCTTCCACTGTTTCTACAAGTTCATCGGCAGCATCAACTTCAGATTGAAGCCAAGATGCGTCTTTGTTGTAGGATCTGCTCTCCTCCCAGATTCCTGCCTCAAAATGCTTCGACGTCATCTTTTGAAGGAGTAACTAGCTTTGCCATTCGGTTTTTGAGTCAGATTCCGATAGACTCTCTTCGCGTCTGTTTCAAAAAACCGGTTCTGTACACTGGAAATCTATTCTACGTTTGTAACGTCTAATTCGTTTGAGTCCATGCTTGAATATTCTCTTTTAGCTTCTCAACTACCATTAGCCTGATGGTGTCATTTTGAATTTGGTATTTTTGTTCAACATTGAATATTTTTCGTTGAACTTTAGAGGTGTGCGTTGATTTAGAAGATGCCTCAGCTAAGAGTGATATTTCGCGCCGGGTGTCGGCTATCCGTTTCATAATTCTGTTCATCCATGGGGGTACAGAGCTGTTTACTCAGTTTTGCTGTGGACCGTCGGTGTTCTTGGCTGGCCCAAAATTATCTGAGATACTAGACATCCAGTTGCATATATGATGTGATTGATTTCAGTAATATCTAGATCTCTGCCTGGGGTCTCGATCACCTCATTTAAGACAGAATTCACTGTTTCAATCACTCTTTAACTTTGGCATTTTCGTATATTCTCCTCAACGGTTCGCGAGATTCAAACGGAAGTTGACTAACTCTTTCTATCTCGCGCCGAAGGATATTTCGCATTATGTCCTTATCGTGTAATTCATTGCCAGATGAATTTTCACCACTGACGTTTGTTTCACTGGTAAGATATGAACCTTCCACGGGATCATCATTTTCAAGTTCTACATGTTCGTCATGTGGGTTGTTCGAGCGAAGTACATACTCCGCATTTCTCTCAATGTCAGCAAGTGTTCTGCTGTGAATTTTCCACTGCTGAGTATGTATCGTCGTTGACTGGCAAGCTTCTTTGAGTCTAGGGTAGGCCTCATATCTGGGTTCCGCTTTCTCCATACCTTGAAAACTTCTATTTCTGAGCCCCCATTTTTCGCTTTTGCATAGTAAAAGCACCACATCACCTCCTTTAATTCATCCCGGGTCCATCTCTGACGATGGCTTCGAGCTACTGCCGGCTCTGGGTCCCTGGGACTAACATCCGTGGGATGGCCAGACGTCGACAAGGTGACATTAGCTCGGTTTCTGAGCAGGTATGGGACATTGGTAGAACAAGGCACGTTAAAATTCATTACATTTCTTGTTCTATCCATTTTGCTCATTGATTTGAATTGATGATTCGCAGGTCGCAAGTTCGAGTTCACAGATCACACTTAACCCTCGGGTTGTTTCCTGGCATCCGTTACTGCGACCCACAGTGGCCTCGGGGCATCCCCCCGCAGGGCCCAGCAAGGGGTCCCTCCGATCTCCAGTCGGCATTACTAAACCCTACGGGATTTTCACTGACTGCTGAAGGCAGCCTCCTTCGCTGGCTAATGCAAGGTTCGGGCCTCCACTCTAATCAGTGGCCTGGTGTGCCAACGCAGTTTCTCTCCTGTACCCTCTATGGGCCGACAACAGGAAGTCCAAAGGTTCATGACCCTTCCCTCTCTACTTACTTCCCACTCTCCTCAAAATGAAGTACTTCTTCGTCGGACCCCTCACCTTCAACCTATTCAGCAAGGGAGGCCCTACCGGAAGCTAGGCTACCACTGACATAGCTTTAAGGCTCATGGGGGTACTCAAGCTCCACCACCAACTGCAAGGTCGTGTACTCCCTAGGTGGAGTTGTTGTTGTTGTTATTATTATTATTATTATTATTATGCATCTTCTCAAAATACAGCAACACGTAAATATTTTATGTATAATTTTGAAGACCCACGACACGAAATGTCCAAACAATTTTTTACTTTCCCGTATACGTACGTATACACGGAGTGATGAAAGTTATGTAATGCTGCGCGAAATAATGGCAAATTTTCGGAGGAAAAAAATTAATTGCCGGGCCGTGATAACGAAAAAGCGGAAAAAACCAGTTGCTAAATTAAGAAAAAAATCTCCTAACACATGGTGTAGCCAGAAACCCTTTTTTCTGGGTAGTTGATACTGAAAACCCAATTGAAAGGAAAACGTCCGTCTGTCCGTCCGTCTGTCTGTTCGTCTGTGAACACTGCTAGCGCCTAAACCATACGTACGATTTCTTCCAAAATGGATATTCCCCCAGTCGATCTGATTCTAGTCGAAGCTTTGAGATTTTGAAAAATATTCTTCAAAATTTGGAGGTACTTTATATAAGACCCCCGGGGATTTTCAAAATTTTCTCAAAAACGGCTCCAAATTTTTTCTTTAAATTTCTTGTATGAATAGAGTAAAATACACTTATTAACAAGGCATAGGTCTGATTTTCATTGATAACTTTCAATTTTCGAAAATTGTGAAAGTTTGAATTTTTTTCGGCGTCTTTCTCCAACTACAAAATTGAAGATAGAGATTTTTTCTTCATATAAAATTTGTTCTGCATATTGAGTTCTTTCATAAAGGTCATGTAAATGTTTCTCAAAATTTTAGTAGTTTTCATGCAATATTGCGTGCAATATGTGCAATTTTAAAAAAATGATAAAAACAAGATTTTCTCAAAAACGGCTCTAAATTTTTTCTTTAAACTTTTGGTATGGGGATAGTGGTAAATGTACACTATTAGATGACGTAAAAGCCATATTGCTCTATAGGTTGTTTTTTTTTTTCAAAAATTACAAAAATGTAAATTTTTTCACATGTTTCTCACGTCGATAATATTTACAATAGCGGCGATTTTTTCACATTATTGTATTTACGAGTACATATGCTTTAAATAATGTCAAGTAAAGTTTCTCGGAAACCCAACCGTTTTCTGTGAAAAGTAGCTCAAAATTTCGCATTTTCAGAAACGCTCAAACGCCATTTTGTCTTATATGGCTGCAAATTTTTTTCTTACTAATAGTACTAATTACACTCTTTAGTATAGCGTAAAGTTTATTTTGAGTTATTTTTTTGTTTGTTCAAAAATTGCATAATTGTAATTTTTTTGAATGATCTCTCACACCTTTTTTTAAAATTTATTTCTACCTGTTCGACATGTTTGTCTTTCAGGGGTTTGGACATTACAAACAAATAACTGGTGATTTGATACTCACTGGAACCTGTAGTAGGAATTATTAACAATAAAATTTTTGAAAAATGTTATGCTATGAAAAAAAAGAAGTTTGTAAAAAGATTTGAATAGAAGTATAATACGTTGTAAATGTAGTAATTATGGTGGATGAAGTATATCTTTAGGAAATTTTGATAGTATACGTCGAGGAAAATGATATGTTTGACCTAAATTGAAAGTGCGGGTCTGTTGTAAGTCATCTAATGAGTTGAAAAAATTTAAGGCTTTGTGAACGAATTGGGAGTGGATAGTGTCAATTTTCAGTTCATTATGGTTGAGTTGAGAGTTGGGAATATACCAGGGCGCGTGAAATATTTTACTGATAAATTTATTTTGGAGAATTTGTAATTTATTAATATGGGTTTTGGCAGCATTTGATCAGATGGGGCAAGCATAAGTAAGGGTAGGACGAATAATTGTGGTACATATTAATTTTGCTGAATGAATGTTTAGAGGTGATTTATAATTAATGAGGGAGTGTAATTTATAATTTTAGTGTTAGTTTTATGTATAATGTTTTTAATATGGGCATTCCATTTAAGTTTAGTGTCCTAAGAGAAGTCCAAGATATTTTATTGGTGTGTTGGGTGATATCCAGGGTATAGCTTGATTAAGAATGAATATTTCTGCAGGGGTGATTGGTTTACTGAGTGTGAAGATTTTAGCTTGACATTTATTCATGTTTAATTTTAATCTGCCAGTTAGAAGTCCAATTTGTATAAAGCAGGAGGTCAGATTGTAGTCTATTTTTGGCAGTTGTTAAATCTTTATGACTAATGAAGAATGCAGTATCATCAGCAAAAAGGGCTAATTCTGAGTACGTAAAGTTGGGAATATCAGAGAGATAGAGGTTAAAAAGTAGAGGAGATAGACAGGACCCCTGGGGCACGCCCGTGCCAATTGAAAATAGTTGATAAAAAGAGGAATTAATTTTGACACGATAAGTTCAATTAGGAAGAAATTTTGAATTATTTTGAACAAATAATTAGGAATTCCAATTTGGAATAATTTATAAATAAGACCATGATGCCCAATTTGGTCGAATGCTTTTTCGATGTCCCAGTAATAATACAATAGTTTTAGGTGAAAGGAGTTTTCAATATGTTCTGTTAGTCTTAAAAGTTGATGAGTAGTTGCATGTTGATGAGTGAAGCCAAATTGAGTGGGAGGAATAATTTTGTTAATTGTGTGAATCTGTGATGTATAAGGGTTTCAAATATCTTGGAAAGAGAGGAAAGTAAAGTAATAGATCGATAATTCGATGGGTTTCTAGGATCTTTTTGTGGTTTACAAAAGGGAAGTACGATTGCTATTTTCCAGGTAGTTGGAAAGTAATTAAGCCTCAATGCGGAATTTAGAATAGAAGTAAAAGCAGCAATTGATCTTTTACCAAGTGACTTGAGTGTTTGATTATTGATAGTATCCAATCCTGGAGATTTGCGAGTTTTCAGTGTTTTAATAATTGAATGAATTTCAGAAGGGGAAATATAATCAATATTTTGGGGAACATTAAAATTTGGAAGAGAGAGAAAATTGCTAACAAGATTGTAAAAGTGAATATCAGTAGTTGAATTTGGAGTAAACGTATTTTGGAAATGAAGACCTAGTAATTGAGCTTTGTCATAATCATTTATTGCTGTAGTGGAATGTTGTTTAAGGATTGGAATAGATGTTTTTTCTTTACAGATTCTTTTGAGAGTTGACCAGAGCTTTTTTGATTGGGATGAATTTGCTTAATAAAGTTTTTGTATTCATTAAATTTATGTTGTTCCTGTTTAAATTTTATAATCCTAGATATTTTGTTTAGTTTAGTTTTAATATCTCGACGCCTGGTTTGTTGCTAAATGATCTTAGGGAGTGCTTAGTTTTAATAAGGTTAATAATAGGTAAAGGTAGAGGTTTATAATTTACGAAATTACTATTTGGTATATATTTAGAACTTATGTGTAGATTATGATTTATTGCATTCGTGAAATAAGTGATGGACGAGTCTATGTCATGAGGGAGTGTATATTATATTCCCCATAATATATTTGTGGGGAATTGAAAGCTGTTTTCAATATTTAATGTAAATTTATTCCAATTTACTTTTTGGAATATAGGAGAAGAGTTAGAATAGGTGATATGAGAGTTGAAATAAATGTTTATAATAACTGGATAATGATCCGAATCAAGCTCAGGTAATACGTTTTGAGTAATTGGAAGGTTTATGTTTTGTGTGATTAGTATATCTAAAATATCTGGGATGATATTTTCATTATATGAATAATATGTGGGTTCATTAGGGGCATGGATTTGAAGATTATGATTAGCAATAAATTTGTGTAATTTTATACCATTTAGATTATTATTAAGACATCCCCAGATTTGATTTTTACCATTGAGATCTCCGAGCAGAATGATATTGTCTGTTGTATTGTTAAATATGCTTTTAAAATATGTCAGCGGGAAATTATACTTCGGAGGCTTGTACGCAACTGTAAGGTGGTAATGGATTTGATTGATATTATTATTATTGATTATTATTGTAATGAATTCGAGGGAGGGAGTGATAGGTGTATTTATAAGAAAATGTTTGAGTTTGGAAGAAATAATAATAGCTACGGCACCCGATGCTATATTGTCAATTCTGTCATATCTGTATATTTTATATCCATGTAAATAAAATTTTTCATTGGGGATGAGATGCGTTTGGGTGATACATGCTATTTGGATGTTGTGGGAATAAAGAAAATGTTCAAATAATTGATGTTGCCTTTTAATTCCTTTGGCATTCCAATTGAGCAGTGTTATGCAGTTAGTTTTCTTAGACATTTTGTTTGTTCAGAAGTAATTCTATGATTTGTTGAATTAGTGGTATTAGTGAAGATACAACTTGCGTAACTATTGTGGTAATTAATTGTGAGAAATTTAATGAAGAAGTGTTAATGTTATTAATATTTTGAGAATTGCGAACTGTATTGGAATATGTACTAGTATTTGACCAGGCATTAGGTGGTTTCTGAAGTAGGGGAAAGTCTGTGTTGTGGAATGTGAAGCTTTTAGACTGTGTAATTGTATTTTCCAAATTATGTATGGTCTCTTGTGAAGTATTATTGAATTTAGAAGTTTTGTTGTTAAGTGCTTGTTTAAAAAAGGGCATCCTCTGTAATTAGCAGTGTGATTCTGGTTACAGTTAACACAAATCGGAAGTGAATTTTGAGGTTTGTTGCAGAGAGAATAGTGGTGATTCTGATTACATCTCCCGCCTTTAATATGCACATTATCAACAATTTGTAAACATTATTATATTTGTGAGTGTAAGTGCGTCAAATAACTTCAAATAAAGTATTTTGAAAACTCAAACATTTTCTGTGAAAATGAGCTTCAAATTTCGCATTTTTAGTAGCAATAAAACGCAATTTTCTTTAAAACGGCACATAATTTTTAAAAGAAAATTGCCATTTATGACTAGGTTTTTCTCTTCTTTAATATTCTAAAATTTCGGTTTTACCAATAGGAAACCGAAAAATTAAGAAAATGACAAAAAAGTGTACTTTTGGCGGTGATTGATGACAGCTGGCAAGTGTATGTGGCAATCCCAAATAGCTAGCGGAGACCCAAGAAAATAGAAAACTAATACGGGAAATTCTGTGCCATTCTGTAGCACCACTAGTTTAAATTTGTCCCAAGACCTTCATCATCACGCATTTTTATCAAAAGCGGCAAATCGCCGAAGTCCTGTGTATTTTAATGTTAAAGTTTAAAAAAATTATGTTTTGATAAACTTTTTTCTGCATTTAAAGTAATTAAGGATAAATCACTTCACGATTTTGGTGTATAGTAAAAACATCTAACACAATTTAAAAAAATCTTATTTAAATAAAATATATCTGATTTAAGTAAAAAACGCTGAATTAAATAAAAATCTGTTTTTTAAATCACGATTTTTTCAAGCTCTACTAAGAAATATTATTAACCCGATAATATATTGTATGTACAAATAATTTTTATTAACAGTATAACATTCACAACTTGTTAGAACAACAACATAATTATTAATACATTAATACATTTCTCAAAGAATTTGACAAACCTAGAATTAAAAGAACCGGTTTGGACCAAGCAAGATACATCACAATTATTTGTTCTTTAATGTTTTCACTATAACTCCTTGCATGTGTTTGTACAATATGGCTCCCAAACTCTTCTTCTTACTTCTTTGTCTTACAAAAAGTTCAGTTCTTTTAGAGTATTAATACTCTTTTCAATGAGTTCATCCTTAAATTTCCAGATATATTTGTCAAGAACAATATTTTTTATGTATTTTTTTCTACATTCTTTTCCAGTTTCCATACACTTACGCCGAAAATGGTGTAATAGAGCATCCGACAAGTGCAGTTCTGTCAGAAAACTTCCGTTGTGGTAAGATATGGGGATGTGATTATGCAGAGATATTACCAAATTAGGATTGTGAAAACATTTTGTATAAAGTAAAGGATCTGCAATTTCTTTGTTTCGATACACGTGCTGAAGCATATGCAAGTATACAGGAATGCCTTTAATGTGTCCGTATTTTTTTACCCATATTATCCAAGAAAAAACCCACTCTAGGACAAATTCGAAAATGAATTTTCTCCGAAACCTTGTAGTAGCTCTGACCATGTGTACGTTTTACGAGGTACTATCATCTCATCAATGTCAAGGAGAACAATATATTTATAGGAATAAAGATTTCTGTACAAACAGTCATTATACACCAGCACTTCATTAAATCTTTTTATTGAGGTTATTGCATAGAGAAATTTATGTTGCAAAAAAGGTATGTTTACATATTCGCCTGGAAGAGTATGTGGAACAACGTGTACATATCCAAGAGTCTGATAATGTTCCAACACTTTTGATATGTTTGGATGTACGTTCAATTTATAGAAATACACATTGTCAGCCCCAAGGATTTTCAATAATTCTATCCATTCTACCAAACGAACTGATATGTCCAAGTCCAAAAAATCGAGACCCTTCACACAAACTGCAAATTGCTTTTTCTTCGAAGGTTTTATGAATATCAGTCTCAAAACATTGGACACGGCGGTTTGATTTTCAACCACTGAAACAGCCAATGGTATTTTTTGACGGACCTTTGGAGGAATGCTGCAAGTTAGTAAATATGGTTGATAAAATCCGTGATAACGCACCTCCCAAATGGAAAGCCATATCCAATGATAATGAATTCTTGTAGTGAAAATAGGCTCGTCTGATTCTTCAAACCACAACAGACAAAACGTTTTGGTGATCGGTTTGTTTGTGTTTATCATTCCCAATATTCGAATCGCTGGTCCTTCAAGATTCTTAGTTCGATCATCATAATATGCATTAAGAAGCTGAAAGGTTTCGTGTGTTGATTTAAACACCTGCCAATAATTGTTGCTAAATTCTAAGTTGAAAATTCTGGGATATTTAGTATTACTAGCATTACTAGTAATACTCCATTCAGAATGTTTCATCCAAAGATCAATCGGTAAATTTGGATAATCAATTTGGTCTTGTACGAGATCCTGTAAAGAAAGGTCTGTCGGCCCTGTAATCTCGTGGTTCTTTTTTCCGTGATTTGGTAAAGTACTTTAAGTCTAGGTAACACAAATAAATGTAGACAAGTAGTCCAATGGTCACCTACGAAAACACCGCCAGAAGAAACTCGCATAGTAACAAGAGGAATAAATTCTAGAAGTTCGCTACAGTACACATAATCCTGAGACACCATTAAACATTGCCATTACCACAATGTTCTGTATTTGCAGGGCATATCAAGATAAGTCTTACCAGATGTTCTTAAAGGTATCTATGAATCAAAGACAATTTTATGAGATCAAAGACAACTTTTCTAATAGCCTAAAAAGAAAATTGACGTACGAATACAACCAATAGTACCAATTACAGCTTGATTACGTGCAAAAAATATAAATCTCAGTATTCGCTGAAAACCCAAAGAAATTCCACCCTTTTTTAGATCGTTAACCTTAATGCCAATAAATGAAACACTGCTACAAACTCACTTTACATACAATACCATAGTTATTTATGTATCTAGGGCGTTAACTAGATGTTTTTTGCCCCGAGGGTGACTTCCAAATCCGATAACCTCTGGTCCGAAGGGTTGGAAGTCGCCTGAGGGACAAAAATCTTTAGTAACGCCGGTGGACGCCCGTGGTACATACAAAACTTTATCGTTTACTAGTTCGTTGCTGAATCAAACGAGAATTTGAAACATTTTATAACTTTTTTGCGTCTAAAGTGAAAAGACGCATTGTAATCGTCATTTGTCAATGTGACGTCAGATAAACAAAACCGAATGTGTACCCAATTACTACTGCATGCTCGTTGATGGACTGATTTGTTCGTACAAAATGATGGAATATTGTGACCGTCCTGAGAAAGTTTTCACATAAGAAAGCAAAGCTACGGACAGTGGTTTACAGTAAAATTTCTAGAAGTATATGGAATTGATTATGGTGTATTTAAGAGTTATATGGAAAATAACAGTGTGAATTTAGCTGATGGGTCGGTACTTTTAGGTTATATGTCTCTATCGCCAAACGTTATTTAGAATATTTCATGACTTTAAAGATTTCATAAATTGTATTACCAATTTTTAACGAAAATTATTTAACAACAGTCATTATTTGAAAAGTACATTAAATTTTTGTAGGTTTATGAAGCGCATTTTTGTCCAGAGAATATCCAACTAATTCTTGAGTGCTATGATGAAAACGCAAAGAAACTCCGATCCTCACTATGGAAAACCGTAATTAAAAGATGGTGCAGTGCCATCAATATTTTCGAATTGTTCTAAATATTTATCTTTAGGAGTAACATCAAGAGAGAAGTGTAGAAGAAATTCGTGAAATATTTAAGTATCAAAATTTGTACCTGTAATTAATGACGGCCTTCCATTGAAAGCGAATGCAAGAAAAACTAGTGGTGATTCAGAATAGCACAGACTTTCCCGTATTAGTTTTCTATTTCCTTGGGCCTGGGCTAGCTAGTCGGAATTGCCACATATTCTTGTCAGCTGTCATCTATCGCCGAACAAAGTATGTTTTTCTGATATTTTCTTTATTTTTCGGTATCGTAATGGTAGAAAGGAAATACTAATTTTAGAATATTAAAGAACGCAAAAACCTAGTCGTAAATTGCAATTTTCTTTTAAAATTTAGGGCTGTTTTTAAGAAAATGGCGTTTAAGCGCTATTAATAATGCGAAATTTGAAGCTCTTTTTCACAGAATTTTTTATTTTTCAAGATACGTCATTTGAACTCTTTTGAAGCACTTACACCCACAAACATAATAATGTTTACACATTGCTGCTAATGTGCATATTAAAGATGTGAAAGATCTTAAAAAAATATACTTGATAATTTTTGAAAAAAACAAAAAAATTCAAAATAAACTTTCCGTTATATTAAAGAGTGCACTCTTCCTTTTCAAAAGTTTGAAGAAACAACTTTCGAGCCATTTATGAGAAAACAGCGTTTGAGTGTTTTTCAAAATGCGGAATTTTGAGCTAGTTTTCACAGAAAACAGTTGAGTTTTCGAGAAACTTTACTTAACATTATTTAAACCACATGTATTCATTAACACATTGATGTGAACAATTCGCCACGAATGTAAATATTAACGACGTGTGACACAAGTCAAAAATTACATTTTCGCAATTTTTGAAAAAACAAAAGAATAGAGCGAAATGGCGTTTATGTCATCTCATAGAGTGCATATACCACTATACCAACAAACGTTTAAAGAAAAACTTTTGAGCTGTTTTTGAGAAAAGCTTGTTTTTGTATAATTATTTTTTCAAAATTGCACATATTGCACGCAACATTGCACGAAAATTACTAACATTTTCAAAAAATGTACATGACCTTAAATAAAGAGCTAACTATGAGGATCAAATTGTATTTGAAGGAAAAATCTATATCTGCAATTTTGTAGTTGTAGGAAGACGCCGAATAAATTCAAACGTTTGCAATTTTCGAAGATTTAGAGTTAACCTTGAAAATCGGACTTAAGCCACCTTAATAAGTGTACATTTCTCTATTCTTACAAGAAATTTAAAGAAAAAAATTGGAGCCGTTTTTAAGAAAATTTTTAAAATATCCGTTCATGTACAGTACCCCCAAAAATTAAAATTAAAAATCTCAGAGCTTCGACTCAGGCCAGATGGACAGGGTTTCTTCAATTTGAAAAAATAGTAGGCATAGTTTAGGAGGCTAGCGTTGTTCACATACACCGGACGAACAGACAGACTGACGGACGGAAGTTTTGCTTTCAATTGATTTTTCGGTATCAAGAACTTACGAAAGAGGGATTCTGGCTTCTCACTACACCACGTGTTAAGGAATTTTTTTCTTCATTTAGCAACTTAGTTCTTCCTCATCTACTGATGGTTCGAAAGTTTACCGTGTAGAAACCAATGTCTTGATTTAAGGTTTACTTAATCAAGACGAAGTTCCACTTTTTCGCTATCAGGGTCCGGCAACAATTTTTTTCTGCTGAAAATTCGCCATTTCTTTCGCGCAGCATTACATAACTTTTCCTGTACTACTGTATTAGTTCGTATATGTATTGAAAATTTTCAGAATGTAATCGTCGAACAAGTCGGTATGTTTCTTTGTATTGAAGAGTAAAGTGCCAAATTTTGATTAATGTTACAAGAAAAAATATTTTTTTACTCTAAATTTTCTTTGCTTTCAATGTATAAGAAACTGATGAACTACTTTTTGGGTTCTTTATGTTTATGTTGTAGTTTATTTCTTAACATGTTTCCTTATCTCATTCTCATTCTATTTGAACATTTGAATATGTATATTACGACATTGGGAAAGAGATATGAATTAGTTTATTTTTCGCAATGCTTGAATTTGTAGGTAATTCATCTTGATTAAGTATACCCTAAATCAAGACATTGGTTTCCACTCGGTAAACTTTCAAATCATTAGTAGATGAGGAACAACTACGGTTTCGAAAACTTAAAATATCCCGCTTCTTCAACCCAAACAAAGGAAAGTTAATGAGAAGAAACAGATGTTTGATTTGTTTCTATTCCTTTCCAGCGTTAATCTCGCTTATTTCACTGATCTGTAGGTAGGAACGGGACGATTTTAAGAAGATGAAGAAAATTGAATATGTCTCAACATTAACATTAAATTAATACTTAATCTGTTTTCGCAAATCGATATTGTCTGCATTTCCACCTTTTCTTAGAACATAACCGATTTGTCCCACCAACCTCATTTTTGCGGTGGTTTAACTTCTTTACACCCTCTAATATTCCGCAAAGCGTACAGAGTATTTATTCATATAATATTCAGAGGCACAAATAAATATTTTATAAGAGAAAACACGATTTTTTGTCTAACTCCATCCCCGATTTTTTTTATGATAATTTAACTTTAGAGCTCAAAATCTCGAAGTTAGTGTCAATGAAGGCGTACCATTATTAAAACAACACCTCCATGTAATCAATATCTAATAAATGGGAATATGCGTGTACAGAGTGTGCGGGAAGGAAACATCGAAACTTCGAAAATAAGCTCTTAAGACAATTCTAAGCATATTTTGTCTAACAAACTACTTGGATATTCCGAATGGTTGTGCCGGTCTCATCTGACGGTCAACCTAAGCCCCGTCAGGCGTTGAATCCACGTCTCCGTATTATCTTCTCTCTTATCTGACAGTGACCTGGGCTCTATCATCTGACGGCCACCATAACTCTCGTCTGTCGGGGACCCTACGTCTTTCAGGATGTACCTGTTGCCTTCTCTCGTGTCAGTGAACTTGCCTGACGATCATGTTTGCCCTCCTGAGAGCGTAGGCTTCTGCGGCCGGACTCTTTAACATGCCTGTCCGGGAGACGCCGCGTCCTACACTCAGGTGCCAACGTTTCGGCCACCATTGTGCGACCTTCTTCAGGGCGAAATACTCTGAGGAGGGTCGCCCTGCATGAAGAAAGTCGTAGAATGGCGGCCGAAACGTTGGCACCTGTGCTTAGGACTCAGCGTCTCCAAGACAGCCAAGTAGTTACGCTTGCTCTCGTGCAGCAATGATCCCATGCCTTATGAGATGGTTATTTTTGCTCGCATTGACACTTGTGGAAACCCTCGCCTATCACGCGAGCGACCAACAAGCTTTATTGCGATTTTGGGAAAAAAATGATGTGCTTCTTTCTCGAACGGCAGATCTTTGGAAGAGAGGGAATATTATATTATTTCCCGACTTCGAAGCATCAATAGAGACAGAATTTTTATGTAATTACATATTTTTTGTCTTTCTATTTACCGTTCTCAAAATTGTAATCTTGGCGAATCATCACCCTCCCAACACAAAAGCCAATTTTTTCGTTACTTATTTGTATATATTTAGTATTATATTACATAGTTTGCTGTTTTCACAATATAATTTCTTGTTTTATCAATTTTCTTCAGTTTTATTACATATTTTTTATAAAAAGAAGTTTTTTTTAAATCAGCATTTTCCCTACTTTTTTGGTGAAATGTGCGTATCAAAAGTATCGCTGACACCCCTTTTTGTAACCTGTAACCTTAATTTCCGATAAAAATTTGCGACCGCTGAGAGGTAACACTTCGATGAAAATGTTGCATGCTGCAGTGTATGTTTGCTGGACGCAGATATCGCCAGTTTGTGCGATGGTTTCTATTGCGAATAGTCTGGCTGCTAAATTACAGTCCTGGATTACAATAGATGAAGCTTTTACTGCTGACGAGGAAGTTGTATGACGCAAAGGGTGCATCAACTTGTGCTCTCGAAAATGTTTTTAAAACGTAATAATCTTAAATATTTATTTAGGACTTTTTTCTAAATGTAATTTTGTGCTATGTAAATGGTTGTTTAAGTAGTGAATTTAAATATTACATATTATATTCGATTTTAGATATTTATTACATATTCTTACCATTTTAATTACATATTTCTATACATATTTTGATGTTTAATACCACATATTTTTCGGTCTCTAACCATCAATGTAACGTGATTGAAACCTTTTCACTTTTCCTTAATAGAAAAGCTAGTGGTGCTTCCAAGGCACATAGTTTCTCGCTCTGCTCCTATACGGTCCTTATTGCTATTCCACTACTTCAGACCTGCACAGCATTTTGCACTTTCACTGACCTCAGGAGCTGCGTGCGGGCAACTCGGGTGCAAATGATGAAGGGTGGGGATGAGACCCAATCTAGGAGTGGGGACCACCAATCAAAATGCGCAATTCGAAAGATAGCGCGTAAATTTAAAAAGCAATCGGCAAGAAAATGACGGTCATCTACAGTTCAAGTAATATTGTCTTTTGTATTACATTGCAAATGTATGTTCTCGGTATATGACAGGGCGAAATATGAAACTACAACAAATTATACATATTAGATTTCGACACCAAGTATTAAAATTGCTTGTAGGGCTTATAATGTAATTCGCTTTGCTACGATGTAATCACAAATTTAGTGTTGTGCTAAACACATTTTCATACTGAATTGTTTTTGTTTGATGATGACAGCAATAAACTATTTTTTATTAACTATGTTTAATTGAATAAGACGGTTTTCTCAAAGCAAAAACATATTGTTCTTAAAAAAAGCATGATTATTTTCTGTTCTAATTTCTGACAAGAGTGAAAAGTTGTTTACGAGATTGTATAAAAATATAAAGCCCTTTGCATTCTATTTAACCAATACCCATGATTATCTTATGATTGTCCGTAACATATCGTCACAGAAGTTTGCTCGTTGAACTCTTTTATTCAGTTTCATAATGGGGAAAATGGTCACAAATGTGCTATTAATCATTACCCGTCTTGGAATTGCCACATATTCTATTTTTTTGTCAATCTTGATGTGAGAGATTGCTCTCATGATTTTGTTCATTTTTCTATGATTTGGAGATTATAACATTACTGGTGGACAATAAATTATTAAATTGCAATTTTTGTGTTAGATAGAATTAAATAATATTTTTTCTTATATATAAGCATATATTTTAAAGCTATTGCTTTAAAATAATGCTTAAGAGTCACAATGAGCATGTTATTTTCTTTAAACAAATTAGAAAATGAAAATACATACAGTGGTGGATACAAAGGTGGATATACAGTAGTGCACAGAACGTAAACAGTGAATTATGACCCCGGTAACTTGAAATACTAGACATAATCCATTTAAACAATTGGGCATTTAATTTTGAAGCATGGATCATTATTAGACGCCCAGGCATTCAATCTACGCGCCGCGTCGTGCTACGTCAGACTTTTCCCCTCCCCGCAAAGCTTCCTACTCCCCACTACTTGCACTTTCGGCGCTGCCACGGGCAGACGATCGGCTCGCAAGTGCAGAATGCCCGCGGGAGCAGGCGTTGTGCAGGTCTGTACTACTTCATAAACCAGCAAAAGTGTATTATACCAGCAAACGTTTTCCGTACCGAGACCCGACATCCGAAACTCAAAGTCAACGAACCGGCACTTATACCACTACGCAACACCAACACCGCCTATGTCGAACAGAGCCATGAAAGAATAGAACCGACCTACAAAATGGTAAATGCATGATTAAGAAACAATTGATACGGTAATACATACGCTTTACAAATACAAGAAGAGAAGTAAAAAATTGTTAAAAGTTAAAAATTTGAACAAATATATAGACATTTCCAGTACATTTATCGCAATTACATATATTTTAGTCAAAACGTAATTGTATCAATTTTATCATTAGGAGCTGGTAATTTTCAACATACGAAAAACATGTCTTTCGAACATGACCAAGAAAGGCAGCGGTGAACCGCTTTACGAAGTATTCGTAAGGCTAGAATGCAATAATAATTTCGGAACCGTTAGGGATTGTAAGTTTATCGCATGCGTTCTGGATATATTGTATTACAATTTAACGTTAAAATACTCATATTTTACTTAAATTGGTTCATACTAATGTATACAAGACATGTATACAAGACAACGGTTGATTTGACATGTCATACGCTTCAGAAATCGAATAACAGAGTTGAAAAATTGTTTAAAAGATGCAGTTGGGGAAAACACAGACCAGTTCTGTCTATTTATCTGCATTGATTCTGTTCATGAGTAGAAGTACTTCAAATGATTTTCAATAAAGTATCTACACTCTTCAATGTTTTTTCCTGCAACATCACATTCATCAAATTAAAATCCCCCTCGGGGGATCGAACTCGGCACCTTCCTTATTGAAGATCTCAACCCGAAGGTCCATTAACCAACCGAGTCACGGGACCCACATGCGGACCAACTACTTATATTTTTGTCAAAACGTAATTGTATCAGTTCTATCATTAGGAAGCCGGTAATTGTCAACATGCGAAAAACATGTCTTTCAAACATGACCAAGAAAGGCAGCGGTGAATGGCTTACTCCAAACAATTTATACCGCTGATCGGCATCTGAAAAATAACTACTGCGAGAAAGTTTGTGCCATTGTATAGCACCACTAGTTTATTTATATATTTACAGTCCCTTATTACACACGTGCAGAAATTTTAAAGAAAAATGTGGAGCGGTTTTTGAGAAAAATTTTTTTTGTAAATTTTAGTCGCAATTTACGCAAAAACTACTCGTTTTTTTTCAAAAAAGGGTTCATGACCTTATTTGAAGTGCTAATTTTGTACAACCGACCTTGTCTGAGGCAAAACTCTCTATCTTCAATTTTGCAGTTTTTAAACAGTTTTTTGCAATTTTCGAAAAATTGGGCCTGTCAACGAAATGATACCTACGTCATTCCCTTCACGTTCTTCGCACTATTCAACAACAAAATATAATCAAACAATTTGGAGCCATTTTCTTTTAACTTAGAAAATCTCAAAATGGGCTTCGTGTAAAGTACCCTCAAATACTGAAATATCCGTTTCAAATTCAAGAGGCCTTGAAACGAGTAAAAACGATCGGGGAATATCAATTTTGAAGAAAATCGGCCGAACGGTTTAGGCGCTAGCGTTGACCACAGACGGACAGACGGACGGACGGACGGACGGACGGACAGACGGACAGACGGACTGACGGACAGACGGACGTTTTGCCGTCAATCGATTTTGCAATATGAAGAAGGAACAAATCATGGATTTTGACTACACCACGAGATAGAGGATTTTTTTTCTAAATTTAGCAACAGGTTTTATCCACTTTTTTGTCACCAGACCCCTGCTATAAGGGTTTTTCTGGCGAAAATTCCCCGTTTTCCGCCGCACGATTACATAACTTTCTCTTCTTACGAAGTATTCGTAAGGCGAGAAAGTAAAAATAGATGCCTAGTAAGAATGTGTATTTTTAATGCAGATGGCATCATACTGCCATTTATTTGGTAAATGTCCATGCGTTTGTAAAACACTTAATTATTGATATAGGCTGGTGAGTGTACCATTTCCTTGATATCGCTAGAAAATACGAAAGAAAATAGTTTTTATGTTACAGTGATTTGAATCCTATTTAAACTTTAAACGACTCTAATTATTAGAATATCCCATGACATAATATTCTGTGACCAGTGGAGTGTATCACGTACTGACGTAGCGAAGATTTTACAGATAATATTATCTGTAAGATCCCCGCGACGATTGACGGTTAGTTACTATTAATATGTTGTGCGCTGTCAGCTGTAACAGATAACATTTACAGGTTCAAGGAAAACTTGGTTGACTTTGATTATGGGCAGAGGAACGAAGCTCGGGTATCTGGTTTCAATATCGCAACAAATGGTATTATTGTTTGCGTCTCTTCCTTCACTACGAAAATTAATTCAATATCAAGAGTGAATTTGCCTTGGATGAACTAATGAAAGATTATTCTGCCGCAGATTACGTGACTACGTGTGGTAGAGCTAGGAAGATGAGGTGACCGCTCAATCACTGTAACAAAGCTTCTTAATGGTTCACTTTACACATGAGTGCCAATAATTGAGTAACGAGTTGAGTTTAATAGAGAAACATATTTAGCCTTCGTGGATATTGAAAAGTATTTTGATAATATCAACAGATGTAAATTAATGAGGATTATAAAAGAAGAAGAAGGGTCTCCAAGTCATCTAGTACAAGTGGTAAAAAGTATGTATTATAATACTAATATCGCAGTAAAATACAATGGATATGTTTCTGGAAAGAGAATTATAAATAAAGGAGTAAGGCAGGGTGACAGTCTTCCGCCAACACACTTTAACATATATCTGGGATATATAAGTAAAAGGTGGAAGAACATGGTGCCCTCAGGAATTCACTTGGGCAAAAATACATTTTAAATACTCTTTTATATGCTAACGACCAGGTAATCCACCGGGAAAACGAAGATAATTTGCAAAAATCTACTAGCTGGAGCAAATTTTAAAGGAGTACAATTTAATAGTATCAGTTAATAAAACTAAACCAATAGCTTTTAAGGGAAAAGAATCGATAAGAACAAAGATTGCGCTTCAAAATATTGTTTTAGAACAAGTGACGCGTTTTAAATACCGTGCCTAGAGTGCGAATTTACATATGGAAGAGATAGGGATATCACCAACAAGATCCATATATTGCAAGCAGTTATGTGGAACGATAAATAGAACATTTAAAAAGAAAGCACGAAAAGAAACCATGTTAAAATTTTATGATATTATGGCCCTCCCAGTTTAACTGAATGGATGTGAAACTTGGATTCAAAAACAAGAAGATTGTAGGAGGATTGAATCAGCAGAAATGATATTTCTGAGAGGAGTAAAGGACTGTACATTAATAGACCAAATAAAAAAGTGAAAAAATAAGAGAGGAACTAGGGCGGAAAGAAACAGTACATGACAAAATTAAGCAGTACAGACAGATATGGGTGACCAATATTGGAAATATGCCGCAAGACAGACTTCCGGTGCAAACCCTGAATTATAAGTTGCTAGGAAAGAGAAACATTGGAAGGCCAAGAATGTGATGGAAAGAGGCTGGAACAGGCAATATGCCTAATCCGTAAAGGAAGATGATGACATTAGTGCCACAACGGGCAAGTTTTTTTAGGTGCGTGAAGTTGGCACCCCCACTTTGTCGAAAATTCAAATGACATACGTCAAAGTTTTGCCCAAGTTTGCCCAACCTTTAAAAAGTTTTGCCCAAGTCAAGTAAAGCCGCAAATCGCAAATCAAAATTTCGGACTTAAAACGTCCTGGAGCACTCCCACAAAGCTATTTCCAACTTTCGAACATGCCATCGGTTTGCCCACGATGAGACCAAGTACATCGAGTCATAAAACAGTTTTGCCCAAGTCACACAACGCCGGAAATTGCGAAAATCGCAAATCAAATTTTCGGCTTTAAAGCGACTAGCACCCCCACTTGCGAATTTCAAAGTTTTGAACAAACCATCGTGTAGAAGAGTTTTGCCCATTTTTGAATCAATTTGTAAAAAGTTTTGCCCAAGTCAAAGTCGGAAATTGCAAATAAAAATTTCGGACTTAACACTCCTGGAGCTCCCCCACAAGGCAATTTCGAAATTACGAACACATCACAGTTTTGCTGACGATGAGCCCAAGCAAATCGAGCCATAAAAAAGTTTTTCCCAACTCACAGAAAGTCGGAAATCGCAAATCAAATTTTCAGACTTAAACTTCCTAGAGCTCTCCCAAAAACAAATTTCAAAATTTCGAACATACCATCGTATTGCTCACGATTGGTTCAAGTCATTGAGCCTTAAATAAGTTTTGCTCAAGCCACACCATTCCAAAAATCGCGAAAATAACAAATTATATTTTGGACTTTAAAGCGACTAGCACCCTCAATTGCGAATTTCAAAGTTGTGAAGGTACCATCGTGTAGAAGAGTTTTGTCCATTTACAAATCAATTTGTAAAAAGTTTTGCCCAAGTCACAAAACGCGAGAAATCGCAAATCGAAATTTTGGACTTAAACTCTCTGTAGCTTTCCCACAAGTGTTTTTCGAAGTGTTTTGAACATACCACTGGTTTGCCCATCATGAGCCCATCTTCATCGAGCCATAAAAAAGTTTTGCCCAAGTCACAGAAAGTCAGGAATCGCAAATCAAAATTTCGGACTAAAACCTCCTATAGGTCTCCCAAACAGAAAATTCAAAATTTCGAATATGTCAACCCACGATTGGCCCAAGTTCATCGAGCCTTAAACGAGTTTTGCCCAAGTCACACAACACCGGAAACAGCAAATCAAAATTTTCGACTTTAAAGTGACTTGCAAAAGCGTGAAGATGGCACCCCCACTTGCGAATTTGAAAGATTTGAACAAACCATTGTGTAGAAGAGTTTTGCCCATTTTAGAATCCATTTGTAAAAAGTTTTGCCCAAGTCACAGAACGCGAGAAATCGCGAATCAAAATTTTGGACTTAAACTCTCTGTAGCTTTCCCACAAGTGTGTTTAGAAATTTTGAACATACCACCGGTTTGCCCATCATGAGCCCATCTTCATCGAGACATAAAAAAGTTTTGTCCAAGTCACAAAAAGTCAGGAGAATCACAAATCAAAATTTCGGACTAAAACCTCCTATTGCTCTCCCAAACAAAAATTTCAAAATTTCGAACATGTCATCGTTTTGCCCACGATCTGCCCAAGTTCATGATCAGTGATGCTACACGTTTTTCTTCATAATACATTCAATGGAAAATGAATTTCTAAAAATGGATAATATTGACACAATATTTGTAATTGATATGATTCCCATATTTCATTAATTTTTCCCAAATACCTTCTCATCAATGAAACTATAAAACTGAGAATATAATAACTTCCGAAACCAATGAATATAAGAAACATTAAATTTATTAACTGAACCCTTGCGATTACTTTGCCCAGAAGAAAAGCTCTAGAAATGTTTCAACAGAAAAGTACTATGAGATGCCCATATGAAAAATCGAAACCTCCAAAAATGTTTCGAGTCATTCCTCCAAAACAAATTAAATGAGGTAACGAATCTCATTTCTGCTGCTTTAATTAAATTACTTAACAAATTCATTTATTAACTTTCTTAAAGATAGGCGACCATTTATGACTTCCTATTTTCTACTGTTTTTAGCAATACAATAACTTTCATTGCCCTGCTATGCTCAGTGATTCTCTCGATGTTATCGTATTATTATACTGTCAATTTCACATTCAAATCCAATCATGGGTTTCGACATTCAGCATTACTCAGGGGCGAATGCAGCCGATCATTTTGGAGGGGGCCATCACAGATTTATATTAAATAATAAACTTATTTTTACTTTCCCGTACACGTACGTTTACACGGAGTGATGTACGTAGTATAGGGAAAGTTATGTAATGCTGCGCGAAAAAATGGCCAATTTTCGGCGGAAAAAATTCATTGCCGTGCCGTGAAAACGAAAAAGTGGATAAAACCAGTTGCTAAATTAAGAAAAAAAATCCTATAACACGTGGTGTAGCCAGAAACCCTGTTTTCTAGGTCCTTGATAGCGAAAAATCAATTGAAAGGAAAACGTCCGTCTGCCCGTCTGTCTGTCCGTCTGTGAACACTGCTAGCGCCTAAACCATATGTACGATTTCTTCCAAAATGGATATGCTCTGAATTTTCGAAAATTGTGAAAGTTTGATTTTTTTTCGGCGTCTTTCTCCAACAACAAAATTGAAGATAGAGATTTTTTCTTCAAATAAAATTTGTTCTGCATATTGACTTCTTTCATAAAGGGCATATAAATGTTTTTCAAAATTTTAGTAGTTTTCGTGCAATATTGCGTGCAATATGTACAATTTCAAAAAATGATAAAAACAAGATTTTTTCAAAAACGGCTCCAAATTTTTTCTTTTAACTTTTGGTAGGGATATTGGTAAATGTACTCTATCAGGTGACATAAAAGCCACATTGCTCTATGGGTTGGTTTTTTCAAAAATTACAAAAATATAAATTTTTTCACATGTTTCTCACGTCGATAATATTTACACTATCGGCGATTTTTTCACATTATTATATTTACGAGTACATGTCCTTTAAATAATGTCAAGTAAAGTTTCTCGAAAACACAACCGTTTTCTGTGAAAAGTAGCTCAAAATTTCGTATTTTCAGAAACGCTCAAATGCCGTTTTCTCATATATGGCTGCAAATTGTTACTTCACAATTTTGTAACGGATAGTGCTAATTACACTCTTTAGTATAGCGTAAAGTTTATTTTGAGTTTTTTTTTGTTTGTTCAAAAATTACATTATTGTAATTTTTTTGAATGATCTCTCACACCTTTAATATGCACATTACCAGCAATTTGTAAACATTATTATATTTGTGAGTGTAAGTGCTACAAATAACTTCAAATAAAGTATTTTGAAAACTCAAACATTTTCTGTGAAAATGAGCTTCAAATTTCGCATTTTTTGTAGCGCTGAAACGCCATTTTCTCTTAAACGGCACATAATTTTTAAAGGAAAATTGCCATTTATGACTAGGCTTTTGTGTTTTTTAATATTCTAAAGTTAATGTTTCCGTTCTACCAATAGGAAACCGAAAAAGTAAGAAAATTACAAACAAATGTACTTTTGGCGGTGGTAGATGATAGCTGGCAAGAAAGAGTTTGTGGGAATTCCCAATAGCTAGTGAAGACCCAAGGAAATAGAAAACTAATATGGGAAAGTCTTTGCCATTCTGTAGCACCACTAGTTTATTATACTGAAGCATTACCGGTTATTTATTAATAAAATAAAACTTAATTTTAAACTATTTTCACTGAACGGTGAAACCCCTAAACGCAACAATCTGTTTTAATTTAGCTTATTAAGATTTTCTCCATCCTGAAGCTATCCTGAAATAAACCCTTCAGAAAATACGAAGTATGCTTGACTTATATCTAACAATTACTTTAACACAAGAAAAAATCACAATTACAATATTTAACAGTAATAATACTTTCGAACTTCACTATGCCGATCTATAAAAATTAACAATCAGATATTCTCCTTGCCATCCTTTACCAATAACCCCAGGTTATACTGAAAACTAACATTGCCACAAATCAATTAGATGTTTTCAGCTCGGCAGCTTTTGTGAGACTCATTTCGCCCAGCGGCGTAGCCTCAGTTGGTGTCACCCGAGGCAAAACTAATGGTAACACCTCCCCCCCATAAATTAAATATAAAATATCTATTACTGAACAATTTACATATTTTTTAATAAAGATACATGTATGTTTGCACATGACATTTATTGATATTATATTAAAACTACATGTAATTCAGAATAATTTTTAAATAAATAATCTAAAACTAGTAACTAAAACTATTTATAAAAACACTGTTCGATATTTAAGAGGGTCAAAGTTATCTACGATGTCATGAAAATCTGTAATTTTTAAATAAATCATTCAAACTATATAATTCCAACTATAAAATTTTCTAATTGGTGCCACCCGGGGCGGACCGCCCCCTCTACCCCTCCATAGCTACACCACTGATTTCGCCCTTCCTGCAGGAACACGGCTTTGTAATTCCTTGCAATGCCTTGCAATGCCTTATCATCATCATTTCATCTTCCATTCCCCCAGGGCTAACTACCCTAGGCAGAAATATCGGCTTTTTCAACACGATC
>JAHLJT010003656.1:78884876-78899649 GCA_031308135.1 Acheta domesticus
ATATTTTAATCGGCGAACGGTCGGATCTCAGAAAACAAGCACGAAACGAATTATGTATTCAAATCAGCGTAGAGCGAAATGCGTTGGTATTTGTTGCCTCGTGGATCTCACAGATTCATCTGTCGTTTCTGTAATTAACAATGACATAGTATTAAATTAATATAATAATAGGAATATGAGTGTTTCATAATAATATACTTTTCTTTAACAATATTTTAGTACATTTTCACAATTATAGTTAAAATAATATATGACTTAATGATTATCTGAATTATATTTATTAATAAATCTTTCCAGTCATTATTTTTTTATTATAATTAAATATTTTAGAAATAATATTTTAAATAAAATCAATGTAATAAAAAATGTTATAGATAAAATACCACATGATGAAAAAGAAAATAGTTTACAAGATAAATTATCAAAATTGCAACAAAAGTTATATTGGTCAAACTAAACGTAAGTTGGCTATTAGAATTAAGGAACATGTCATTAACATTAGGAAACCACCCAATAGGTAAAATTGAGTAACCAACCATTGAATATATACTGGCAACAATTTAGATTTTAAAAAATGTTTACTTGATACTGAATCTCGAAAATTTCCAAGAATTATTTCAGAAATATTGAATATTAAATTGAATAATGCAATGAATTCCCACCATGAATCTGACAATATCTGACAATTTTATTTATCTGTACCTGATGATGACGACATATTGGCGTCCCAAAACGTTGTACTAAGAAAATAAAACAAAAATTACAAAACTAATTTTCTAAAAAGTGACGGGAAACATTAATAAAATAATTAAAATAATATTTTATAATGTAATTAAAAATGCAGGTATTTCAGCCGTGAATGCTAGTGAACCTTAAATTAATAGATGTAATCTCTGACAGCCTCTAGAAAATTACTTTATTACTTGCATTTCTGAAATTTCTAGTTCTGCTGGCGCCACAAGTTTTAGTCAAGTGACACGCACTCACCTAGTAGCAATATTGCCTTTTTGTTTTCTATCTGAAACTTTTCATTACAAGTATCTCTAAGTCGTTTTCGTCATTGTATAGGGTGGCGGGAAAAAGGTTCCACTCAGTTTCACACTTTTGATCACTGTCATTGTTTTAAGCGGACCATTTCACTACAGCGTAAAGAAACCTTATCAGTTCACGTGGACTTCCTTCTCCAAATGCGGTGGTCGAGAAAAAAAATAATAAAAACTCACCAATGACATAACATCTACAGATTTCTGAATCACAGCCACGTTTAGAGACAGACTTCTTCAAAAATGTTCAGAGTATCACCGTATTATTATCATAAAATGAAGAATAAAATCACTTCTATGGTTACCTGCAAAAAGAACATCCCCTTACAATCATTAGGTTATCCATGACAACTAAATGTAGGAACAGCCGATATCGAATTGGAATGACAGTCGATAACAGACAGCTAACGATACGTGTTGTAACCAAGTTCTCCACAGGAAGTTCGGCGCGCTGTTCATCATACATTTGAAGAGGTAATTGCGTACTGAAGTGAGCATCAAGCGAAGTGCCGTTAGAAGAGTAGCAAAGTGCCCGCGTTTGTTCCTCAATGCATTTTGACGTTTATAAAATTTTGTGTGGTGACTAGTTCGAGGTCTTACAAATACTATGTTCAATTTTTATTTTCAAGTGTATATAATACAGTTAAATAGTGCTACAAGTGCTAAATAGTGCTTAAATAGTGCTAGTGAGCGAATTTCGATTTCGGAAATATATTACAAACTCAATGATTTAAAAAAAATTATTCGTGTGATTGTTTTGAAATAAATTGTGTTATCATGGTACTTCTGTCATATTATTATATTTTTATTAATTTTTTAAAAGGTAGGTGGCTAAATTTCACGTTTCAATCATTAGGCCAAATTATATTATTTTTCTTGCTGACCAACTTGCCTTCTGTGTAAAATGTTTTTTGACACTTCATCAAATTGAGAGATATGTGATGACAATGAATTACTTATAAATGTATGTTCATTATTTAAAAAATATCGATTTTCGAAGTAAGCAAATAGTGCAGGTAATGTTTTTCTACGAGCTTTCATAGGAGAATACGTGAACGGTGCATACTCAAGATTACTGATAATTTTTTAATTTAATTTTAGATCGCTGTAAAACATCTTGGTCATAAGTGATTACTGATAATTATTTCCTCCTTTTTCAAGAAAACACCCAGAACTTGATGAACGAACCGTGTGGACTTCTTCTCTTGTTTTACTTGTTCACTTGAAGTGATTACCCATGCTGTTGGGAGCGCTGCTGTTTACATCCGGTTTCACATTCAAAATCTTCGCAACCAATGTTAATAATATACGAGTAGCTTACGCCTCAATTACAAAAGAAAGAAAAAACACAAAAGCTCTCTGTGAAGAGGGAAGTTAATTGAAAATAATAATTATGGGCAATTTTCGGAAGTTATCGACTGTTCGGACGTGTGCTTTCATAACATTACTACTGAAACAACTTTTATTTGTTCTTTTCGAAGTCCTTTTCTCTTTACTTAGCCAAGCATGAGTTGCTAGAATCCAGAAGTGGGTAAACCGATGTGGACAAGTTCCTCATTCAGCCACTAGTAAATGGCCATGAACCGAACAAGTCAACCCTTACACGGTCACTTGTCGATCGTCTTTTGTTCACAGAACGACGCTGGGTTGCGACTCTAATTATGATCAAACCACCAAGAAAATCCATGGAGGAGATTTTCAAGTCTCCCCGCGATTACCCCAACAAGCCACGCCGTCTCCGCGATCTTAGTTCCGTCTACCCTGTGGACGAAAGCGCTTTGCTGTCGGAAGCCTTGGGCAAATTCCGGAAGGAGAATTTAAGGGGCGGCGGTGACTCCCAGACACAGACTTCCGCCCAGTCTTCGACCTTGACCGACACCCAACCCCAGACCCCGTCGGAGATGGGCGAGACCTCTTCTGGTGAATGCTTGGCTGAGACACCGCTCCCCTCTGTACCGCCTGCGTCTTCGGCGGTGACGCCTGGGCAGGAGTCGACACTTCCTCTTGAGACCTCTCACCCAGCGTCACAGTCCCTGAACCTTAGGTGGGACTTTGGTGTTTGAAAACACTTGTAACGTCTTGACGTTGGCTCTGTATATCAAGTGATATCCATTTCTTAAAACTAGTGTTCAAATAGTAGTTTATGCAACGAGTTTATAACGTTAAGCTTTATTGCATGACTACATGTTTTGAAAACGAGCATCGTTAGAAGCGAGTTTTCAAATTTGTATAAAATATGCAATAAGACATTATAAACGAGATGCGTACCTTTTTTGTTTGTTTGTTTGTAAAACACCACTATAAATTTATGAGATAATGTTAATTTTGGGAAACAACTGAACTGTGACGTCATGGGTATTGACATCTGTGCGATAAAACAGTGGTCGGCCGTTCCGTTACCGCTTCCTCCCCACGATTCTCTCGCTGCAATTGGCTGAATGTGTGATGACGCAATTATTCGTGTCATAATCGACAAATACGTCATCTATGTCATAAGATGTCCTTTTGTGAACGAATTATTGTAACAAAAAAGCCATTTATAATGCTGAAATACAAAAAAAAATAGTTTTAGCGTGATAGTGGCGTACCTTACGCTTTGTTACAAAATAAAGTGGTTAAGGGGAAAACATGAAAAAGATCCTAGTACAACAGAATGATTCAAAATTCGGTCCCACGATCCCACGCGGGGAGATTGTTATCTATGAAGATGCCATTTCGGTAGAAAGAAATTTGGAAAACATCGTCGTTGTGTTCGAATACGAAAAGTCGGAGACATGAAATACTGCCTTCTAATAGATCGCACTGCCCCCATTCATGTTGCTCAACTGTTGCCCCACGTGTTATGCCCAAGTCGAAACTTGTGACACTTTAGGCCACGATCACACTATATAATGTGAATGAACTGGTCAATCGGTGTGACTAGCTGAGGTGGCTCAGGACATCAACTGATGCCGCGGGAATTGTTGATGCTTCTGACCGGGGGGGTCCTGGGTTGGCCTCGGTGGTGGCAGAAGTTTCGACACAAGCGTGGTGGAATTCAGCCACAGTCTGGGGGAGAACTCTAGCGACTCTCCGACTGCACTGATCGGTAGTTCTCCGTGGTTTCTCCGATCAATACCACGCGAATTCCGGAGCAGTATGCTAACGAACAGACCAAGGACCGCGCGCAATTCGTTTCCTACTAAGACCTTATTAATTACATGCACTACACTCAGCGGCGTATCTACCTATTAGGCTGCAAGGCGGAGCCTACCCAAACATTTAATGAAAAACAAAAATGTAATGTGCTTATTGATAATTTTTCAATTCACAATTACCACGTTTCACGTAGGTTTTGCATCTTGAACTTCCCGCTTAGTTACGAACTTATCCGTCATTGGAGGAAGGCTCTGGCGTTCAGAGCCTACAACGCATGCGCAGTTCATGTGCTCGCGAGACGCAGATACGCTGTTTCTACAGTCGGCTACAGAGAGTCGAAGGCTAGCCTTCGGAAATCCTCGAGTTCGTTCGTGGTGTGTGGCGGGCCCACACTCCAACACGAATAGGACAGGCGCGCAACACACACAAACTCAGTTTACCGGATAGACTTAGGATGAGATGACAACAAACAGTAGACTACTAGAATTTTATTATTATTTGGGAAAAATGTTATTTTATGCTAATGTGTTAGAATGCCTTAATTTGTTTTGTAGATTTTAAATAAGCCAGTGTTACCATGCTTTGATATTGTTACTGTGTAGTATCTGTGTGAGACCAAAATTTTGAGAACATAATAATAGTAATAATAATGATAATAATAATAATAATAATAACAACAACAACTGAACGGCGAGACATTAGACAATAATTGTCATTTTGAGATATTGCAATGAATACAAATAAATCAGCTCTAGAGCCTACCCAGAAAAAACTACCTGGCTACGCCACTGACTACACTACTACATATGACGGAAGCTTAGAGCTTGCCCCGGCTAAGGCAGTGTTCCGCTTGTCGGGGATACCTGAATAAGGGAAAAAAAACACACACAAAAAACAACAGCAATCCGACGTGTATGTCGGCGCCGGATCTCGCCATCCAACGGGGTAAAAACACCGCTACTTCCCCTCATGAATCATGCACTACACTTGTGGGACTAATGACTATAACAGTTGATGCACCCGGAAATGTATCAGAATCAATCAATGGATGGGAGAGTTTCGCACAGTCAGGAATATGCACGATTCCAAAGTCGTCGCTTTTACCCTATTTACACGGTTCCTTTTCACGAACGATTAGGACTTTTGGTGAACACGCGCATTCGCGCAGTGTCTCTGCCGACCCAGAATCAGCTCTGAACATTCGCGCGTTCACTGAAATTGCCGAAATCGTTAGTCAAAAAGAACCACGTAAATGGCAGGTCGAAAAAAAAGTTATCCTTCGTGCCGCCAAGCTGGCAACCCCTGGTCGAGTGCTACGAAAGTTTTGTCACCACGGTATTTTTGAAGCAAGAAAAAGTTTTGTTATACACTTTTCGTATTGTTCCACAGCTGACTTTCAGACACCCGAATATAATATTGAATCGTTGAAAAAAATGACTTTTTCTTTTGGTGTCCATTCTTAACGTCACCGCAATAAATACAGTTGACGTTGGTTATTGTAAACTCGGTTGTAATGAATATTCGGTTATAATGATTCGAAGACATTGGTCTCGATCCATATACATTACAAATAAACACTACAAGTTTCGCTTGTAGTGAACTCTCCATATAGGCTATATAGTGAACATACGAAATACAAAAAACTTCACCCCAGGGTCACGAATTCCAATAACACTAGGAGTTTATAGGCGGAGGGTCTCGTGAAAAGTAGAATTTACTGGGAATTGAAAGGCCCCGAGGAAACGTAGCATATAAGCGCTTGTTTCAGTTCATCTTGGGTAATTCTGTCTAATGTAAAACCGAGTGAGAGGTGAAAACTAGTGAAAACTCTTATGGCTAGGATATTTTAAATGATGTGAAAGGGCCTTACAGGCCAGAAAAAAGTGTGATACCCAAGGTAATACAATGCAGAAAGTGTTCCAATGGGGCAAGTGTCATTCAGGAATACAAAGACTGTATTAAAATATTTTCTGTGTAGATTCAATTGTCCATCGTTCTCGATAGAAGGATTTGCAAAAAGTATTAATAAAAAGTGAATGAACAACAGTTATAAAATTATTATTTTAATATTAACTGTACAATTGTAACATCGAATTAGCTATTTTTGAATATTTTAGTGGAACCACTGTAATACAAAAATCAATAATCGACGAGAAATTAGTTCATTTTCGGATATGGTGAACCTCTGTTGTAGTGAACCAAAAATGCGCACTCAGTTTCACTATAACCGGAGTTGACTACAGCTTTATTATTAGATTAGATTAGATTTATTACTAATTCTGCAATTAAGTTTGAGGACTTGGTGGCCGAATACACTAATTTACCATTACATAACTTACGCCACTACACTGCACTCCCCTCCATTTCATTGCACGTCACTGCTCATAAATAATAATAATAATAATAATAATAATAATAATAGTAATAATAATAATACTTATTTTATATAACGGACTAGTAAATTAATAATATTAAACACATTTGTATATCTTCTTCTTGTAGTTATTCTACTTCTACTTTTCAATTTCTACGTTCCTATTTCTACTTCTGTTTCTTCGTCATTGTACTTGTTTAACCAGCAGCGAAAGCGATCTCGATCTCCGAACCCCGCCGCCGCCACTACTGCTGCCGCCGCCGCCGCCGCCGCCCCCGCCCGCACCGTCGTCGTCATCGCCGTCAGCGTCGTCGGCGTCGGCGTCGGCTTCGTCGGCGGCGGGGGCGAGCGGGGACTCGGGCGCGGAGGAGGGGAGCGGCGGACGGCGCGACCGCGCTCTCAGGCGCCGCCGCGTCTGCAGTGGCCCCCGCGCCCCGCGCGGGCCCCGCGACCGCCGCACACTGGTCTGAAACGAGACACAACACGGGTTTAGAATAGTTACTAGCAGTGGCGTAGCGTCAGGGGACGCTAACACACACACGCAACACTCACCGTGCTGGATACTCGGATTGACATGAAATTTCACCAGCTGATAGAACACCATACAAAACCTATATACGCAAATTTTGAAGTGCTATGGAATATTATTAATAGTGTTTTATAGGTATTTTGTATCAGGACCTTTCGTGACCTTCGCGCTTCCCGCAGCGCCCGAGCCGTTGCTTCGCCCGAGCCGCGCTAGGAACGTTTCGCGGCGTCTATCAGTCAGTGTCAGATTTCCAAGCGCGTTCATTCCATCTGAACCTGCAAAGTAAACACCCGTTTTTGTCACTCCGCCTGCCCTCCAAGTCACTGAGACCTTGCCGATAGGCCAATAGTGCAGGCGCGGTGTATGAGTAACGGCCGCAGAACCAGCAGCGAGCAACGATTTCCGCCCTTCACGTTCGGTAAGGTCAAGAAAGGTCCCAATACTAATTATCGCAAAAACACTACTTGCAATGCTTCATAGCACGTAAAAATTTGTATGTAGGGGTTTTGAAAGGTGCTGAACAAGCTGGTAAAATCTCAAGTCAATCCGAGTATTCAGCATGGTGAGTGTTGCGTGTAAGATGCTGAGCATCCCCACGTCAAATATTAATCAAAGAATCATAAATATCGATAAACTTGCAAGTAGTTCAATGAGCGAAACACATTTTGTATTAATATTAAAAGTGGTTTCCTGTGATTGAATTCGGCGCGTTGGCACCAGCTGGCTTCTGATTGCTTGGATGCTAAAATGGTTCTAGCATCTGCCAGGAGATTGGGAAGGGCAATGACGCATGCGCAGACGGTGAGGTTCCCCCGTCCCCACCTCACCCCTCTCCCAAAGAGTCACGAGTTTCTGACGCTAGCGTACGACTGAGCAGATATTATACTCTCTGCGACTGAGCAGGGCGAGGCGTATGAGCAAGATGTGTGTAAGCAAGTTGCTTGTTTGTGGACGACGAGCGCAGCACACTTGACGCTGCCAATGAAATATTTTTCTTCCTCACTTGAGATTCTCTGCTTGGTCATGAGCACTTAATAGGAGAAATAGTGTTTGCCTACTAATTCTTAATTAATATCTAAGAAGATGAAATCTTCATAAAATATATTAAATATTATTTTGGTCTGAACTGTATAAATTCACAAGTGATCTCATTGCCAATCGCGCATGAGAATTAAAGTTGAGCCATTGCATAATTTGCTTTCAAGAACTCTCCTGACATAAATCTGTTTAAGTATTGTAACGTTTGTTTTGATAACATAGATTCTAGAGAACATTAAACATCATAGTGTTTGTTGTTTTTGTTATTTGGCATCCCCAAACGCGCGGGTCACGCTACATACTGGTTACTAGGGAGTTTTTGCCACCTCGAACGATAAGCATTCTCGATCTTCTGCGCACGCGCAGATGCACAAAAGTGATACGAAACTTGAACTGCGCATGCACAGAAGATCGATAGTGCTGTCCGTTATGGCGTGCAAAACTCTCTTCTTAAGGCGGCTCCACACACTCGTTATTCGGCGAACAGCGAGCAACCGCTCGCCGAATCCCGAGTAGTGTGAAAGGGTTGCTTGCTATTTGCCGAGTGACGAACATTCGGCGCTCGCCCTACCCGCGGTGTGTCGGTCTTTTGGGCACATCAAAGGAAGCGAACATTTGCCGAAGACATCAGCTGATCGGGATTGGGCGAGCTGTGGCATGCTCCTCGGCGAATGCCGAATGTATGGAGCCGCTTTTACGATTAGGGCTCGGAAGTTTGGGAAAATGCTTTTTTTGGTTTTTGTTATAATTTCATGACTTTTGAAAATAGGGATCACCTATTTGTACTTCTGGAGTGGTTTTAGTAGATTTCCATTTTGCATATTTTAGCACCTGATGCCTAGTTTTGCCATTTTGACGAATGTTTGCTTTTTTCCGCCTTCTACTTCATTATTTTGCTTTTCTTTTTTCGTGCTACTGATCTACTGATCTCGACCTAGCTGGAAATTTAGCAAGCCTAGACAACACGAAAGTACGGTCGTGTTTTGTCTTTCTATGCAGAGGCTGTGTTAAAAATGAGAAAGGAAGATAAAACCAGTCAAAATGTGTGAGTCTTTTTCAATGATGCCGTCAAGCTTTGCTCGCTTACGATGAATCCCGTCCTACTTTTCAGTATGGTCTCCCATTCCTTCTGAGAACAGCTCTAGCGTATGATCTACAGTTCGCAGTACTGGCGATTGCACTAGTGCAAAGAACGAAAAATATAATTCCGTTTTCACTCATGAGGAATTGAGATTACTAAGAAAATATAGTTGCCTTACTCGTTAAGTACTAATGTAAAATTTAGAGTTAAAATAAAATGGGAATCATTTTAAATTATTATTGTAATTTTTTTGCAATAATTCCTTTTAAATGTGATTTTCATTGTTTATTCACTCCTACTTTTTTCACTCCTACTTTAGCTAGAATAAATGTCATTTTTCATGCCTATTTTACGAATAGGCTTGAAAGCCTGGACAGCCCTGCCGCAAAAGTTACAATAACTATTCCACTCTTGAAATTAAAACCAATAGTTTTTAACTGTACGTACAAAAAGCCCAGTCAGGGCAGTATATCTCAAACAGTTTATCGCTTTTCTCTCCGATTTTCTTACCGCTTCTCCCTACTAGCTCATCTATCTTAGGAGGCGGTATAAATTGATCACTATGTCGATGTCCAATAAACCGCGTATGTATAACATACCCTCTTTGATTTTAACATAGCTCTCAGTTATTTTCAGTATTTGGCGCATTTTGGAACTCTGTTGGACGTAATTTCATTCGTGGAATAGTCCTATTGAATACCACTCGTGTTTTGGAAATTCTTAGATAAATCCCCTCCTCGGTTCGCAGGTAGGGGATTTATCGACAATTTCCAAAGTACTCGTGATATTACCTATGATAAAGACCCTTTTGCCGGCCTATTTTGGGTAAAATAAATGCATGAACTTCCGAACAGTACTCTAAAAGTAGTATTTTAAAGTGAAAATACCCTATGACGCTTTCGAGTACATTTGTCCATGTAACAGTAACATTTTTCACAAGTTGCATTTCAGTCCTTACTTTAAGGTGAAGAGAACAATAGTTAGATAGGTAGGTAGAGTTCTGCCGCTGTCTGGAGGAGAATTCTAGCGGGTGGCTGTTCTGATAGAAGTTCCCGTGGTTTCTCTGATCAACACCAAGTAAATGCCGGAGTAGTACTCTATCTAATGGGTCACGGACAGCGTGCGATTTTTCACGGATCCGAGCGTAGCCATGTAGCTAATGACGAAAATCCTGCCACACCTTTCGGACTCGAACCTTAGGACCTCGCGATCTGAGACACTGCAGTGACACCAGCTGATGCTGTGAGTCACCTTAGCCGGTTGATAGCCGTGCGATACAAAATTTCAAGCGATTTGACCGTGAGAAATTCTCGAAACGTTGCATGTGGGGTCAGTGGCGTAGCTTCAGTTGGTCTCACCCGGGGCAAAACTAATGGTATCACCGCCGCAAAAAATTTAATATAAAATATCTCTTACAGAATAGTTATATACATTATTTAATAAAAATACAAGAAAATTTGCACATGACATTTATTAATAATACGTTAAAAACTATATAATTCAAATAATTGAAATATTTTTTAAATAAATAATCTAAAACGAAGAATAACGAATTAACAAATGCATGTTTTTTTATGAAAACACTTTTCCAGTTTCAAGAGCGGCAAACTTATGTATAATTTCATCATAATCTATGCTATAATGTATACAAAATCTATGCAAAATCTATAAAGTTTCTAATTGGTATCACCTCTAAAGTGGTGACACCCGGGGCGGACCGCCACCCCTTGCCGCTCCTTAACTACACGACTGTGTGGGTACTTTGATGATGCAAACATTTCCGAGTGGACGCATCCTCTGGTCTCTTTTCCAGACCGCCACGCGCCGCTCCTCCAGCTGCAGCTCTTCCAGCGCAGGCAGCGACGCCGACGCCGAAGCCGACTCCAGCACCGACAGCGGCTGGCTCTCCACCGACGACGACGACGAATACGACGTTGACGATGGTATTTACTGAAACTAGTAGTTCTCGTACGAATAACTGGCTTGCACTTTCATGTACGAGGGTTGGGACATAAGTCATGGCACGAGAATAAGAGCACCTATGGAAAATCTGAAATACACGCATGAAAAGACAAGGTATGAAATAAATGCATGGATATTTAACGATGGATCAAAACTGTGTTTCTCGTATTTATTAAGGTATTTGAAATCACAGTACTAAGTATTTAGTTTCGTGTTCCAAAGTATTTTAGCATAAAAAAGTACACAACATTCGAAATCCATTAATAAAAAGGCTCGATTAGACAAAATATGTTCGATTACCGTACATGCCACATACAGCTGTCCGCACACTCACCGGTTATTACGTGCGTCGCTGATCGCTGGTTGCTACAGGTTCTCGCAGAAACTCGTTGCCCATCTCGCGACTGTCCGGTAAGGAAGGGCGTTATTGCCAAGAACTTTCACCGATTTCCGGTGATATTTTTGGTCATTTCTCCCATGGAGAACGGATATTTTGGTGTGTGAGCTCCGTTCGAAATGTGTCTCATTGATCTCGTACGGCGGCAGTCAGCAACTGATTTCACATTGCTCTCTGTAGTATAGAGACACAGAGCCATCTGTTGTTATGAACATGTATTAGTAGAACATTTCTTTTACGACACATAAATTTGTGTAATGCGATAACATTTATTTTAGAAAACAACCGTTGCCAAGACTTCTGCTACAACCCTCGTATATATTTCTAATCTCATAGAGCATTCTCCTCAGAATGAAAATGGAATAAAATATTGTTAAATATTCCGCAGAGTTCGCTGACTTCACAGCTCTTCTAATTGAGAGTTCGTTTTTCATAATAGCAACTTCGCCGACTTATTTCTTGCGCAATATATTGTGTTATTGTTATAACGTAAATTTATATTTCCTAGACTTGTAAATAACTTTTTAGGACGATTAAGTGACAAAAACTTATAATAAATTAACTAAAATAGCGGGAATCGTGAATTCTCATCTTTCGAACAAGGCTTTCATAATACAGATTGATCTAGGGGATACGTAGATCTCAGAATGGGTGAACTTTCAAAAGCCAGCTACATGTTCGTCCTCGGCTATCCAGTCTGTTTCATGTTGAAATGTCGGCTATGTTCTCGGCTATCCAGTCTGCTTCAAGTCGAAAATTGATGCGTTAAGTTTTCGGCAGTCATTTTTCTAGGGCTCCAATGCTCAAGATTGCTCATATATTTACAAGAAACTAATTTTGGAGGTTTTCAAGACCCTCGGTAATTGGTGCATAAAGAGAATTTCCTCTCTTGTTGCTTTTGTCTGACTGGGATGTTATTACATTGAAAGCTAGTAAGTTATCCTTCGGAGACTTTATTGAAGTAATGTGCTAATATTACTGTAAAGATAACGAAATGGTGGCCGAAAAATTTACTACTTATTCAAACTTACTATTTTTCGATTCGGCCGCGTCGTAGCGCCGAAAGATGGCTACACTAAAATAGCGGTCACTTCCACACATTTTAACAATTGTACGTACACGAAATATGCGATCTCAATAAAAAAATAATGTCATTGGTTTGGTGATCTGAGAGCGGCACATTCTTTTTTTAGAGATCCGTAAACTTTGCGTAGTAGAATTTACTTTTTGTGATGTTTTTGTTTTTTTGTGTTTCTGAAACAATGTGTGTATTATATTATATACAATTATCCTAAATAGCTTGCTTTGCCACCCGTTCAGAGGCGCATACGTTCGTCGAGGAAGGTGAGAAGATACATCGAAACAAAATAACTTTTAAGGGATGTCGTTATATGGCAGACCTAAAAGAGAATCTAAAGTTTATGATGAGTAGAGCCCGGATGTTGGGCAAAATGCCTTTTTATTATTGTTACGATTTTGTGGCTTCTACAATCGGATCACTTAATTATACTTCTGGAGTTGTTTTAGTAGATTTTCTTTTGCCTTATTTTGCCTATTTTAGGGCTTCTGATGCTTATTTTTGGTATTTTGCCTTATTTGTGCATTTTTCTCCCTTTTTCGACAATATTTCCCTTTTTCCCCTTTTTTCCCTCCTGGGATCTCTATCAAGCTGGAAACACACCTGCAAGCCTGGACAACATGAAGACACGGTCGTATATTGACCTTCTGTGGGGACAGTATCCTACCAAACGGGTCCCGGACTGCGCGCGATCTTTCCTTCCTTACCTTGTCCTGTTCGTTCCTCTCCCTTACACACACGCCCACACACACATACACATGCTCTGCAATGTCGGTGGATTCAAGCTTAGAGCTTGTCCCAGCTGAGGCGGTGCTCCGCTAGCGAAAATGTCTGGAGGGGAAACCTCAGCAAGTCGTGTTTTTCGGCACCGGATCTCAAGTTCTAGCAGGGGAGATACAGCTCTCGTGATATAACATGCACGGGACAATGGACATAGCAGTTGGCGCACCCGGAAAATAAATTCCCCTATAATCCAAATGATTCGCATTCTCCGTTGTATAGTGCACGATGTCACGCTTTAAAATTCGCTATTACTCGACCAAGCGAAGAATGAAGGATTGCGATTGCGGCACGTCGTGGAACTAACAGTGCAAACACGGATCTGTGCAGTCAGTTTACGCTAACAAAAGTCGCCAGGAGCGTTAAAGCGAGTTTCACAGTCTGTTTCTACGGAATCACCATGGCCTCCTTCAGAGTGGTTGTGAATCAGCTGATAAAATATAACTTCAGAGACACACAAACGCGATATGCACTGACTGTTTTATTTTTCACCCCTTTCAGTTGCTTTTTTTACTTTTCACCGTTCTAGTACAAGAATGTAATAAAAAGTTATATTTATATTTAATTTTTAAAACTTATTCATTGAATTTAAACGGTTTGTATTCTTCTTCATTCATCTTTTTTTCTCACAGACTTCAGGCGGTTTGTTAGGTATGCAATAAAGTACCAAAACATTAACGTTACTGTCATAAGTATCTACAATATTCTTCATTATGGTGGTAATTACTTCTTACATATAAAAGAATTTTATTTGGTACATATTTTGAGAAACTACTTAAGTTAAAATAAAGATTTATATGAATATTACTGTTCATCAAAAGAAATAGTTTCAAAATTTTGAATCGTTTGCAGAGAAAAGTATACTTTTATTTATTCCAATGTGAGGTGCAGACCAAATACAGTTTAAAATATTAATTGGGAATATACTAGATTTGCAACGAAATAAATCTTGCTTTTTCCTCCAATAGTTCGGCACGGTCCCATTTTAATTTTGAATTGAGTGTCCTTATATCTCTGTCTCGTTTCGGCTGTAAACACAGACGGTGGCGCGCTCCTGTAACACATCATTCTCAACTTGGTCGAGATATAAATATAATGTATAGTATTTCCGGTCTGAGTCTTAACGTTCCCCGCAGGGGGGGATCGTGAGCACCTAGGTGAGCACGATCTCTGGTGAAGAATCGTAGACGACCACGCGTATCTCGAGTCTCGCAGCCCAACTCAGGTCGTTAGCCTATGTGTAGGCAGTGAGTAGGAAAGCCCAACTCCTGGTTGTCGGTTCAACCCGGCAACCCACCAGTTGGGCCCCTGGCACGTTGCCTAAAGTTCCGTCCGACATCAGGGCAGGATTGG
>JAHLJT010003656.1:80258149-80465778 GCA_031308135.1 Acheta domesticus
TCAGCCGATGCGTTTGGTAGAGTGACACTTAGGTTAGACGATATCGAAAGAATAGCAGGTTGATGTAGTCAAAAGGAACAAACAATACCCCGTGTAATCCAGAGCCTATGATGAGCAGAGTGAAAGTAATACAGTTTTATGAAAAAAAATTATTAACAATAAATAGCGAGTGAATAATTCATGAAATGCAATCGTTAATATTTAACCTAGGATTAAGGATGATGGTAGAAGAATTGCATTTGCGTGAACTTACTGTTATTTAGCTGATCAATTTAAATTTGTAAATGTAAAAATCTCTACCTTTCAGTTGTTAAATATTACGTAAGCAGCAAATAACATTTCACTGGTTGTTAATTAGCCAATAAAACCAAATATTTCATAGCTCTCAAGAAGGAGTAATTCATTCCGAAATCATTCCGCCATTCATTGGAGGAATAAACTTAAAAAAAAAAAACTTGACAAATATCCCGTTATCTTCTGAGAAATAAAACCAAGTACTGGCCTTGCAACGCCTTCGTTTTACGTGGTGCTGCCCTCCACGTCGCTCTCTCGTCGCTCAGCGGGAGTTCCAGGCCGTGTGCCCGTCGATCAGCCGGAGCTCGTTCGCCCTCTGTCCGCCCGCATGCGTGCGGGCCGACTGGCTAACCGCATTCAAAACTTGGCGTCTCCTCCCGCTCCGACCTAGTCCTCCCCATCTTGTCCCCCTTTCCATACCGTTCAGTCCCGACCTATCCCGTTCTTGCCGTACCCACACCGCGCCGCGCCCCGACCATCTCCGACGTTCCTCCGTCTCGTCCCTGTTTGTCCGCCGCTTTAGCCCCGCCACATCTCACCTCTTTCCAGCCCGCCACATCCCGTACTACTTCGTCCCGCAACGAGCCATCTCGTCGAGCTCCACCGTCAGCAGCACAGCTCCTCAATGCATTCCGCCACATTGCTCCCTGCCTCGCTGCGCGGTGCCCTGCAGCTTTCCACTCCCCATTGCTCCTCTTCAGTCCGCGTGACTCGTCCCGCCCAAGCCAGCCGCACTGTCACGTCTCTATGTTCCACGACCCGCCCTACTACACCCCGCTGCCTCACGCATGGCGCCGCTACCTCACGCCGCTCCCCACCCCGTCCTCCCAGCCTCGTTCGTCCGCCCCGTCTCGCTCCGTCTCGCCCCGTCCCGCCCCGTCCCGGCCGGTCCCGCCCCGTCCCGCCCCGTCCTGCCCCATCCCGCCTCGTCCCGCCCCGTCCCGCCCTGTCCTACACCGTCCCGCCTCACCCCGCCCCGTCCCGTCCCGCCTCGTCCCCCGCTCCGTCCCCACGCTCCGTCCCCCTGCCCGCCCCCCGCCCTGTGCCCCCACCACGTCCCCCCGCTACGTCCCACTCCATCTCGCCCCACGCGCTCCGCTCGGCTGTACCCCGCCCGGCCCGCGCGGATAAACGGCTTCCATTCGTTTTCGAAGCGGTGGCGACCGCCGGCCGTTTTTCAAGGGGCGCGTCCATCGCGGAATTGCGCGTGCGGTGCGTGGGGGTTGTGAGCGGTCGCTGGCCGGCGGCGCACCCAGCTCGCCCAGGCGATCGCGCGGAGCGCAAGCAGCCAGAATATTTAAGCCAGGAATCGCCATGTCGTCACTATAACAGTCACTATAGAAAATTATTGCTATCTTGAGTATTTACTGATATTTGCGATCCTAAGTAATGCAGACGGCTCCGTCGAACACTTTTCAGTAAGGTTGGAGGTTCGAAATTTAGAAAAGTATGCGAGATAATAATGATTTAGAATAAGTCAACTACTAAGATCATTCAGCCCGTAAACTGGTACAGAGCATGTTGTAACTCTGAAGATGGCAGTGTTCTTTCTCCTATGGTCCAGTGCCGACCTACACTTTGTCTTGAGGTTTTCCCTCTCTGAGTATCTCCTTCGGAATCTACCGCCCCAGCCGGAAGAAATTCTAAGTTCTTCCGCCACCGTCGGCATTAAAACCGATAGGACCCCTCGGCGAATCTCGCAACAGACATGGATGTTCTAGTTCATGGGTGTCCAACTTTCAAGATTTCATGGGCCTCAACCAAAACCCTTATTATGATGGCAGGCCTTATTTTCATTACTCGGGTGATCCAGATCCATTTGTATTTGGTCGCTGACTTTTCTTTGGGGTGTTCCTCTAGAGCATGACTAACGCATTATGAGTATTTGATGAATTAGGTATAATGGTCGTAACCTGATGTGTTTACTTATTCGTAATTTTCTAATTCCCTCAATTTCAGGTAGGTTATTTTGGGTTAATGTAGACTTAATTTATTTGAAAAGTATGGAGATTAAGTCCAACTTCATCGCGCCAAAGACTTTCAGCGACGCCAAAGACTTTTAGTGACGAAGGAAATGTTGAAAGGAGAAGTCGGTATTTCTGAGTGTGTTGTGAGGGGGGAGTGTCCGGTATCATTCATTTAGAACTGCGAGTACTGTCAATGTCTACTAATTGAATTTCATACTGCTTTATCATTTTTTAACAGACCCTGAGAAGTGAGTGTCTACAAAGTTTGTGTTCTTGTGCTCCTAACAAGACAGAATTTAGTTCATAGATAACTTTTCTATTTGAAAGATCGAAGGAAAAATTCTTTGACTCATCTCTTTTAATAAAGAACCCTGCAAACTATTGTATCTCGAACATCTCAATCTGTGAAGCTTTTGGAGTTCATTGGATTCATTATACGGCTGCCAAGAAATGCACCCAAAACGTTTTTCACAATGTTTCGTACTAAAACTGTTAAACACAAATGCACTAAAGTGCGCATTCTGGAAGAATTTTTTTCTTTTAGTTTTTTGAAAATTCCTTTGCGACATTTTCTCTCGCATTTCAAGATTATTATTTTATATGTAAATGTATTCGGAAACTTTCACCTGTAATATATTGTTTTAATAAATTATTGTATTGTCATCAGCTCTCTTGACGGGTCCTTGTGTATCGTGTTCCACGTTTGAATGTTATATTAGGTAGTTACCTCAAAGGGAAGCTGTACGCTTTGTGCAATTCCCAAAACTGGAACGTGTTTACCTCATTCTCTGCGGTTCGCTATTTTATTACGTACGTTCATAGAATGCTGTTGCCGCATTTGCCTTTTCCTCTGATAACGGCCGTTGTCTCTCTATATTTAGCAACGTCAGAGATAATGGAACATGCAGACAAAGTAAAATTTTGTAAACACGTAAATATAACTTTGTTCTTCAATGATTTTGGCTTTTGTGAAGTTAAAGGAATCATATTTGAATGTATTGACAGGAGGAAACAATTTTGGTCCCCTCACAAAACTGGTATTTCGAACTTTGCCCTTTATTTTGTTATTAAATTTTATTTGTTAATTTTATGACAAAATTAAATATTAAAAGCAATTTATGTATTTCATGGATTTAAATATATAATTCTCAATTTTAAATAATTGTACGCAAATTGTATATTCCTTATATGACTTGTAAAATTATGAATTATGTAATTTCACAGTAAATTTCCAGATTATTACTATATGGTTTACTAGATTTAATTTCCGAGTATTAAGTATTAGAGTATTCCGAGTTTTCGGGCCTCGGAAGATGGCATGGTATGCCCATGACTTGAGCACTGTTTCATTTTCTTGAATACATAATTTTTGATGCTTTATAATATTATTTATTTGTAAATACAAACTGATTTAGTTACATTTCGTCTATCTTCACAATTTCGTCGACAGTATGAAACTTAGGAGAAGATGAAGTAATCAATGATTATTCATTCACATTAAAGCATAAAGATTAGCGGATAGTTATCTTATCACTATTCTGAATTTCTGTTTTGGTTTAATGGAATTATTTCTGCGAATGATATTTCGTTACGTAAAACTTAAAATTTCAATGCTGCTAAAATTTGGAGGAAAACTTCAATTAGGTTTTCAAGAAAAACCTCATTTCGAGGGAGACGTATTTCTAAAATTAGAGATTAGTAGCATTCTCATTCTGTTCTCTTATTCCAACAATAATGGTCGCAGTTCCACGACTTTGAAATAAACGTGTTGTTTCCGTGCGATTAAAAGAACACAAGACGGAAACCACGGAGAAGAGAAACATTTATATGCAGTTTCAACATCAGTGTAGTGTCGAGGGAGAACTTCCGAGCACATACTTGAATCTCTTTTTTCTCGCAAAATATTTGTTCTGTATTGTTACACTTGTACCTAATGTACAATTTATTTGTCTACACTTTTATTCATTTTATTTTTTTGTGTTTCAGGTGAGTGCAACTGAAACCCTATGGCCGCGAACGGTGAGTGGTGGAACTGGTATCTTTGATTCTGATACCGTCTCGACTTTACATCGGCGAATCCATGCTTTTAAGACTTTTATCATTTCTCTTTTTTTTCAAATAGTAATTGTAAACGAAATTTGACATGAATTATTCTATGAGCAAACTTGAAATCCTCGAAGATTGCGTCACAACAACGCAGACAATATTACGTTTTGCTAGATTTCCTCAGACCATGAGCTTATAAATCGGAATTATTTGCCTCATGAGGTTCAGGTTGATTTACACAATAATTTTAAATAGACTACAAATTATTTGGGGGATCTCTGCCAAGACTCTCGCCGCGCACAAAACTATTCGTGCAAAATTTGTTCAGATCTGTTCAATTGTTCAAAACGTTTTCTATAATACTCTCTCTCTCTCTCTCTCTCTCTCTCTGTATTTTCATCTTATCTCTCTCGTGGCTCGCTATTTAACTTTTGTCGAAAACCCACCCCTGTTAGAACGCGAACGTAGATCATGCCAGTCTACAAAACCTTGATTGTAAACTTGTAACTACATTCTCTCTCTCTCTCTCTCTCTCCCTTTTTTTAGGTCGCTTTTCAACATATCGGTCATATAGCGACCATTGGTATTTTCAAACTGTAGAGAGAACACTGAGAAACTGTAGAGAGAATTGTGAACAACACAAACATCCGTGCTCGAAGCGGGATTCGAACCCGTGACTCTTCGAGAAGTGGCAGCAACGCCCTTCTCATATATTAGATATCATAGCATTAGAGGAACCTACAGGCTTAACAAACTCGCCTATCCGGGCCGGCAAAATTCTCGTTATAGTAATGTATTCAGTTCAAATTGTTTCTGATTTCATCTACAGGTGGGCACATATAATCTCGTAGAGCTTTTAAAATGTTACGTACAGTTTTTCAAGGCATATGTTTGTTAGACCTGAGTTTAATGCGTTACACTTATCATTAATAATACTTTTCAGACACTCCATTGCTAACTTTTAATCAAAAGTTTTGTTGCATTTGCCTCACCACCAGCACAATCACCAGGAGTTCAAAAAACGTTTATTTACTTACCCATTTTATTACCGTGAGTATTTACCGTAAGCAGCAACTCCGAAAATAACAGATGGATCTGGAGAAAGTTTAGTCAACATCGTTGGATGTGGCTAACTGTATTTAAATGATAGATGTATTTATAAATGCATTTAAAATTTCTCCTGCATTGTACTTGATATGAAATAGGAAGAATAATGAGCATTATATTCTGACGAACAAAACCCCATTTTTGTAAAAACGTTGCTTTTTAACGCATTAAATTCAATTTCGCTTCAGTTGGCTGTTTTAAGATTCAATTGTGAATTGGTTTATAGAAATGAGATGCAATCAAAATATCATCAGTACGATTTGCATTCGCAAAAGTACATCATTAAACTGTCAGAAAAAATCAAGTCAATGTAGCATACCGTTCAATATCTCTGAAGTAAAGTATTTAAAAACCCACGTACGATTCTCGCAAGAATTTTCTACGTGTGCCATTTGCGCAGTTGCAAAACAACTATTATGGCAGAATTTGATTCTTACACTTTTGCGAGTTTTTTCCACATCAAAGCTCTCGATAACGCTTTAATGTGCCGTTATTTTGATCACACTCTCGCCTCCCACGGAGCACTGCTGTTGAAAGCAAAGCTTACTTTCACCGTTGCGTTCCCTCCCCCCCCCATTCTTTTCAATCGCCGATGATTGGCGGCTCTCGCGTTTCAGTGCTCTATTGCACTCATCACCCACACCCCGCCCCCCATCATCCCCCAGTCGGCGACAGCGTGCGGACTCCATTCTGCGGTCTGCGCCGCCCTGACAGCTTGCGGTTCCGCGGCGGCGGCGTGCGCGCGTGTGCCGGACAGAGCGCGACGGAAGCAGCAGAAGAGGTCTCTTAGGGCATCAACTGCAGTGCCTCGGACCGGCAGGTCCTAGGTTCGAATCCCAACGGTGGCAGGATTCTCGACGCTAACTTGTCAGCTAGACCGAATGCAGTCGCTGTCTGGGGGGGGGGGGGATTCTAGCGGCCGGCTGCTCTGATCGGTTGTTTTTCGTGGTTTCTCCGATCACCACCAGGCGAAAGCCGGAGCAGTACCCTAACACACGGGCCGCGAGCGATCTTTCCTTCCTCTTCCTTGTTCTATCCTCAACCATTTCACTCGCTTACACTAACATGCACTACACTACCAGTCATGCCGGAATACCGGTCGGGAGCTTAGAGCTAATCTCAGCTGGGACGGTGCCCCGCTGGTGGGTGGGAGGGATACCTGGTTGAGGAAAACCCCGCTAACCGACGGTAGGTCGGCACCGGATCTCGCCATCCAGTGGGGAAGGACCACCGCCATCTCGCAAGGAAAAAACATGCACTACAGTTATGGGACTAATGATCTTAGCCGTTGACGCGCCCGGAATCACTAACAGTCAACCAATCGGCGACGGAAGCGCTTCGGCCTCGCGGCGAAAGTTCGCGGCACCTTCCTCTCAGGGGAACCTGACCCTTCCGACCTTGGCCCTCGCTTGCGTCGGCTGCCGCGAGATGAAAAAGTCTGCGAAGTCGTTTTCGACGAACAAGCTCTTTTTATGGCTTTCCGGGTAATGCGTTTTTCATCCGTTCTCCGCACGAGATTTAATCTGGTCTTCTTGTCCGGAGGGCTGTAATTGACCTGATGTTTTGCCTATAATGGGTCCGGATTTGGGATTTCTTCCCCTGCCCTGTAGGTACATCTAAAGACTGGCCGTGCTCTGAAGAATCTCGTGATACAATCTTTCACTTACCATGGGCGATTTTTTAACAATCTTTTTTATTCATTGTTATAACAGTAAAAACTGTAGGAGATGCTGAGTTCAGATGTTCTGAGTTCAGAGCTCTGAGTTGTATGCGGAACTCAAAATTCTTTTCTACCTTCTCACGTTTATACAGTTTCGCTTCTTTTAAGGTTGAAAAAAGGGATTACTCAATTGCCCAACTAAATTAATGCATTAACCCCGATTTAAAAGGCGAATGATTAGAGTACCAATCTACAGTAGAAGGAGATGATCACTTGGGCGAGAAGGCGATCGCTGTCCTGGACCCTGCTGGTGGTGCTACATCGGCTGCAAAGTTTTGTATGAAACTTCGGACAGTTGTTTGGTTTCATTAATGGAATTGATTTGTTAAATTACGAGAGCCATCTGGTGTTAAAAATTTGAAGATGGACTCCGTTGTGCTGTTGTGCGTTGAGGCACCATTATTCAAAGACTATGTAGATGCAAGGAATCAACGCGCACATTCATAAACATCCGACGCGCCATGTTTTACGTATCGGTCACAGATTGGCCACCCCTGCTTTAGAGCATTTGAGATTCTAATTAAATGCCATTAACTCACCAAACTGTTTTCTACATCACAGGAGAAAGTCAAACGTGAAATGTAATTTACAACAGGCCACGTGATTTAAGTATAATGTCTCAACTCCCAAATCGATACTTTTATGCGGGTATGTGCCGACCTCAGAAAGAACCACAATATCACATGTAACAATGATGACGATGTTGCATCTTCATGTCACAGGTAATACTGTATTATTGCAGACGGTCCCACTTTCCTCAATTTGGTACACGGTTATTACTTTATAAACGACATTCTGCTGTTATTCCTAATGTTTTCAATTAACAAGAGTTTTTCCTGCTCGTACACCTCCCCCCCCCCATAAAGCCCGGTCCCCTCGTGGAGGGGCAGTTCATAACCCTGGTAACATAAACCTGGCGAAGCTGCTCTCGGGATCCTCCGTTAATTAAGTTTTTAATTGCGGTCCGGGTGGTGCGTGCGCCCGCGAGTGGAGGCTGCGAAGGTGAACGTCATGGAACTTCGCGGGGTCCCTCCTCTCCTCCCGCGCCACCGGCCCCGCCCCCGCGCAGACTCCTCTCCGTCGCGCGCCTCGGGAGGGCGAAAGAGTCTGAGCGCAGTCGCCGACGAAACTTATGAAATATAAACCGCGCTAAGAGACTTTTGTCCGCATGAATAATGCGCGAGCGCTTTGACGAGCAGATAAGCCGCCCCGTTGGAAGTCGATGAATGTTTGATGGGCGGCGGCCGGGCAAGCTTTGGTAAGGCGGGGCTACGCGAGGACGTACAAGGCATGGCATGGCACAGCACGGCACGGCGGGGCCTGGCCAGACCAGCCAATGCTGGGGAAGGATGGCAAAGCAAGGCACAACACGACAAGGCGGGGGCCTGGCCAGATCAGCCAAGGCTGGAGGACGATGGCTGAGGTGGGCGGGGCGAGTCCAGGATAGGCAAAGCTCGACGAGATCAGGCCAGGCGGTTCCAGGCCTCGTCAGACAAAACAGGCAAGGCTGGCGGGAGGGAAGATGGCCGGGTTGGGCGGGGCGAGTCCAAGGTAGACAAAATTCGACGAGATCGCACCAGGCGGTGCCAGGCCAAGCCAGGACATTTCAAGCCTGTCGAGTCAGGGGAGGCCAGGCAGCCAAGGCGGGTGAAGATGGCTTGATTAGGCCAGGAAAGTCCAACATAAAGTTCGACGAGATCAGGCCAGACCTGGCCTGGCTAGGCAGATTTGGCCAGATCAGGCTAGGTAAGGTCAGGTGATGCGAGGAGCGAACTGGGCAAGTAGGGTCGGCGAAGCTGCAGGGCAGACGCCGCGCGTCGTGTCGCGTTGTGTCGCGTCGCGCAGGGCAGTGGTAGTGCGAGCGTGGTTTCCGGGACTGTGAAGGATCGGGCGGGTCGGTACTGGACGGGAGGGGGCGGGGCGGGGCGGGGCGTCGCGTCGCGTCGGCCGGACGGGACGCAAGCTGCCGTGAGCGATGGGCGCTGCGGGTGCCGCCTGACAGGGCCACTGGGAAGGAGCTTCGGACTTCCCTTCCACAGGGGAGGGACGACTAGTTCGCTTCGTGGAAGCGCCGTGTGTTGAGTGACACCGGGATGTCAGCCGGCGGCGGCGGTGGCGCGCGCTGCAGTTTGCGGTGGCAACTTCGGATCAGTGGCGTCGCAGCGGATGGAGCACGAGGAGTGTAGTCGAGTGACGCGGGACTTCATGAGAGATTCGGCGGCACCTGAACAAACTATATGCATTGCTAAAACTTCATGGGTACCCTATGAGAGTGCTTTAGTGTCATTATTGAATTAATATTAGTGTGAATTTCAAAATTATTTTGTTTCACCTATGGTTGATGTTACTCATAATTATCTCCCTCATCAATTATCCTCGCTTCTATTTTTAAGGTGCTTCTATGAGAAGGTTTTCTCAGATAATAGTGCAAAACAAACGTCTGAGTCAACAATTTCAATATTTGCCCATTTGCTGTTTATCCAATATTTCTCCATTTTATTATTTAAATCAAATATCTGCTGAATTAATATTAATTTACGTGAATTACAATAATTAAATTTGCATACAGGCTAATTTTAGTAAAATATTTTGACAAATATTCTTAAACTGTCTCTGATATTCTTAATATTGCTATACCAGCACTTAAAGAGCCTTAAGACCATACCTGAAATGTATAAATAATTTGCTGAATCTGTGATTATGATTACGTTAGAAATTAATGGTGTAGTGCTGGCATGCATGGTGCAGTGGTAAGGTGCAATGCTTAGATAAATGGTAGAATCCCCTAAAAAACATGCCACAAACCCATGAACCAATGATTATTCACCATGAACGTGACGATCGATTGATCGACCTGGTTTTGAACCCCGGAATTCAGAGGGAGGAATACTAGCGTATAGACGTCCTGGCTAGGGACCGCACCTGTCTTTCGGTAGGAGCTAAATAACGTCGTCAGATCGTTGAGACCAACGCGCCGATGTTTCAACTTAATTCCTCGCATCGCTTAAGTGCTGGCGCTAAGCACCTGGAGCTGCCTCGGGCACCCGAGGATGTGGGGGAGGAGGACCCTCGCCGAGGGAGCGGCCGCGTCCAGGGCACGCGCCTCGAGGCCCCGCGGGGAGCCGATGGGCCGCCCAACCGCGCATCCGAAATGGCGGCGTGCGGTCGCCGCCGAGCGCCCGGCGCCGCTGGAGTTGCCAAGTTGCGCCCCTGCCCCGTCCGCTGCAGCGCGTGCGGTCGCGCCACAGCCCTTCCCTGCCCGCCAGAAGACCTCGGCGCTCCCGCCGACTCCCGCCGCTTCCAGCGGGGCTCTGGCGACACCCTCCTCCCGCCAAAACTTACCCCCTGTTATCCTTAATGGTCCCCAGTCACCCCCGACGCCTCCGACGCTCCCCGACGCCACTCCCTGTGCCCCCGCTGCCCACCGTGACGGTCTTCCGTCCTCTACCGTCCTCTCTCATCCTCTCCTGTCGGCCTCTGTTGCTCTCCCTGTCGCCCCGACCGTGGCGCCTCCCCCTGTCGCTCTCATTACCGAATTACTGCCCTACCGCCAGCAATGCAGTCGTCTCCTGTCGCCCCCCGCCTTTCGCCCTCCCCTTCTTTCGCATGCCCTCTTGCCGCTTGCCCCCTTGTCGCTCTCGCATCACTATCCTTCCGCCACCAATACAGTCTCCACAATGGTTGCCCGCCGCGCAGCCCTCGCTCAACATTCACCCCTTCCTCACCCGCTGCTCACCCCGTTCACCCCACCCGCTCTTGCACATTCCCCAACCCTCGTCCGTCCTCACCCGCCCGCCGTCGATTGTCTTCCTTCCGTCCACTCGTCGGACGTCCTTTGTTACTCTGGCAAATTTCTGCCGCCTACGCACGCGACATCTCTGCCTACTCACTGCTCACCCTCCGGCCACCGCCTTCTGTCCACCCACCGCCGCTCAACCTCCTCGTACACTTCTCGCACAGACCAACTTCCTACCCACCGCCGCTGCCTTCTAGCAGCCCTCTATCAGACCTTGCCATCGATCGGCACTTGCTGGCGCGGAATAAATTAATAGCGAACTTGCGTATCTCTGTGGAAGACGTCACTGGCATCCCAATTTCATGAAGCCGTAGCCTAAACTTCCGAGATTTTGTGGTGTTAATAATTTGCAAACTCAATGGTCCTTCGATGATTCTGGGTGTTTGTCAGAGTGTACTGTCATCTGGGCGTGAAATAATCCAATTGATTTGTCTGATTAGGATTCGTTTTTATTTTCTAATTGAATACTCCAAGCGATCTGAAGACTAACAGCTACCACAAAATATTTCAGAGAAAAACTGTTTGGCGAAATTCATTGTTTTGATTTACTTAATATTAACATTTGGGATTGAAGTCATTTTGATGAAACCGAATGGTAAAATAAGTGACAATTTTTTGTAAATGAGTTAATTACGATTTGTTAGCCCGTTTATTAACCGTTTTTATTGTTGCAACACATTTCCTCAATTACTCACAACATAAAACGAGAATTTTTCTTACTACTTGCTCCACACTCCTGCCAGATACTTCTTTCATCATGAATATTTATCACGTTTTTAAGTATCTTGAGCACTGTATTAACTTGTAACCCAGAGCGGCGGACATTAGCCGCATAATAAACTGGAGGAAAACGTCACCCTGGGCGTGATTAATATGACATACTGTCCCGTAAACGTCACACGTAGTTGACGGCCATTTTTACGCGGCGCGCCCGGGCAGCCGTATTTATTGGGCGGCTTTTGCGGGGCAGGACCGTGCAATTTTTCGCGTCCCCGAGCCCGGGCTGTCCCCGAGCCTGCCCCGTCTCCCGCCTCGCCCGCACCCCGCCCCGGTCCGTCCGACCTCGCCACTGCCATGCCGCTCCGCTCGCACTCTGCCCGCCCCATCCCTCCTCACTCCGCCCCCCGCCCGCCCCGGTCCGCCTGTCCCCGCCTCGCCCCGTCCCGCTTGTCCCCGCCCCGCCCGCTCCCTCGCCCCGCCCCGCCTGTCCCCGCCCCCCGCTCCCTCGCCCAACCTTGCCCGCTCCCTCGCCCCACCCCGCCCGCTCCCTCGCCCCATCCCGCCCGCTCCCTCGCCCCATCCCACCCGCTCCCTCCCCCACCCCGCCTGCTCCCTCGCCCCACCCCGCCCGCTCTCTCACCCCACCCCGCCCGCTCCCTCGCCCCACCCATCATCGCCCCACCCATCATCGCCCCCGCTCCATCACCCCGCTCGCCTCGCCATGCCCCGCCCGCACCCAGCGCCTTCCCGCCCACCCGCCCGCGATCTGCGGCCGCGGGTCGCAATAGCGTTCTCTCGGGCGCGCCCGGCTGCTGATTTACGTAACTTCCCCCAACGCACGCTGTCCCAGTTTGTTAGCGTGCTGTGTCGATACTCGCTCGAACTGTTTCTCGTAAGGTACGATTGGAATAAATGTGTGTTCGGTGATTGAACAAAAACAGATTTAAACGAAAACGGTTCCTGCTGTTTAGTCAACGCACATTCGTACACTGTGTTTGGTTATCAAGGGGGAAAGTAAGGGGAACTTCGTACGTTCGTATGTACGTCGTATTTTTCTTTTTCTCGAACAACATTGCTTTGGATGATGATGATGATGATGATGATGATCTGTGGCACACACAGGGACTTCAGCTCCCCTCGCAAGCCAAAGATGTATCTTCCCAATTAAAATTTTTACCTATTTTCTATTCTAGCGAAAGTTATTGAATCAGTTTTTTAAGATATAATTATTAACTATAAGTGAACAAATAATTTTAATTTCAGCATAAATAAAAATGTATTTATGAAAAACATCAAGTCGACACTATATCGCTATAAACGTTTCAGATAAATTTCTTGAGGAACTTCAGGATGATGATGATGATGAGTGCCGTTCTCAGCTCTTGGCAGAAGTGAATGGAAAAGGTGGCGTTTTTCCTCTAGATAAGGTTTACGTCTTTCTTTTCCCGTTTCGTGGGAAGAGTAAAGGCTGGCACACATGCCTAACACCGCTGCGGCAGTCTATTTCCAGCCAATCCACATGGAATTTGAAGTGGACAGAACGAACCGTTGGGAAGTTTCTTTAGGTTCTTCCCTTTCCTCTTCCCTCTCATTTCTCCATTTCTCAATCATTATACTTTTTATGTACTCTTTAGATCTTCATTCAGGTTGTCATTAATGTGAGTAGTCGAATGACTCCTAAACTATAAATAATAAATAATTTCATATTTCCAGGATTGTTAGGCAGATATTTGTTATTTCTGCAAGTAGGATGTTTAGTGGAAGATCACTATAATTTACATACAATTAAAGATAATTATACATTAATATGATATAAATTAAACTTTTTCAGCAATATCAGAAATGGTAATAATGATAATAATAGTGATAATTCCACTTGTTTATGGCGACTCTACAGAGTAATTCACAGTAATACAGACCACATTAAAGATAACACAAAAAGATGATACACAATGCACAGATGCACAATGATAATAATAATAATAATAAGAAGAAGAAGAATACAAATAATAATAATAATAAATATCAGTAAATATAAATGTTCATGGCTAGGATATATAAGTATGTTAACGCTTTAAACTCCTAATTTTCTAATTACTCAACCCTTCACGACACTTCATGCCAATTTTCTTCTTTCTCGTTCTAATTCCACTCTACCTCATAACATGACATAACCCTTCAATACCGGCACATTTAAAACTCGAAAAATTGTGTATTTAATAATAATCATTGTAAATATTATCAATCAGAATGGGTTTAGAAACTGTCTAATCAATGAATTAATAAAATATGCTAAAAATAAATACTTTATTTGTAAACTTTTGAACAGCAAGAGAAAAGGGTTCAGAGACTGTCGCAGTGGAACAAAGCAAAAGCGTACCTTCCACTCATGAAAGGATAGTGGAGTGGTTATGAGTGATGAGTGTTTACGGATGGTGTGGTGTTCAGAAGGTATCTGAGTGTTTGATGAAACCTCGCCGGGGTCACACGTTGAAAGTGCCACATAACCTTGGCCGGACTCCCGTCTGCAGCCTTTGAGTCCGCGTAGTTGGACGCTGCTTCAAGCCCCTGCCCTACCGAGACCGCTCTATTGGTTTTAGCTGCACGTACATTACATATCGATAGGAAACTTATTTACCTTCGAAAGGTTTGTTGGATAGTGTGGTCAGCCGCGTCGATGTTCGATGGAGCTGTTTCACTGAAGGTACGATTGGAATACATTTTTCATCGGCATTTGAACAAAACAACTTTGAACATTCCAACTACTCACCAAAAGCCCATATTAGCTTCTAGTCTGGTTTCCATGGAAATTTCACAACATGACAGTGAGTCACATACTTTCTTTTTTCGAACCACAACGTTTTTATTTACATAAACGTATTATCTATCAATCTTGAACTTCTTTAGATTGAAAAGTCAGTTTGTTAGCATAGTTCCTATTGTGGAGCCATTTGGGGTTGCTTGGCTTATTTCTAGTTACGTTCACTCCTAGTCTCTGATTGAAATAATTGTGTGATTGTCAAATTAACATAGCAACCTGATAGAGCGTCCGGAGATCAACGGTTATGTTAGTGTAGTTGTCTTTGAGTTTGTTGATTCCTTGGACGAGAAACAGTAGCTCCGAAGTCCTAAACTTGAATCCGGTCGTAATGTATTATTCGTCAGTTTCTGAATTATTAATATTAGGAAGAGAAGTAGAACATGTGAATGGAGTTAACTTGACTCTGGGCCTTTTCAATATTATGATACTGTCAATAGGCTATTTCTATTTTTTACCGGAGATTACTTTATGTCATGTCTGTTTTCAAATTAGTGTGATTCATATTAAATACGAATATAGCACTTACAAGAACTATGAAGCCACTAATTTTCATTTTCAAAGAAATCTAAATGGCGCAAAAAAATCGTAATACAGCATTGTTTGAGTGCTCAGTCGTGTTTCAATAAATAGTGTTTCCAGTAATAATGCAATTTTTTCACTCAATTCATTTTGTTCTTCAGATTTTGCCTTCCGGGTTCGTCCGTGATAGTTTACCAATCCTGCACTCATTGACATTATCATTACGATCACATTGATGAGTTTGTGTAACCAAAGCTTTTTCCTAAGAAAAGAACATCAACCATGCAAGATTTTCCATTCCATAAATACGCACGTTATAAAGAATGCATATCGTAGAGTTGCTTTTCTTTTCTACTACTTAAATTTTTCCATTTCCGCGGCGCATTTAAAGAGCAGCAGTGTCAAGACCTTTGCATCCCAAGTGCGAATTCAGCAACGAAACTGCTCACTCCCCCGCTCCAACCACAAGCAGGTCGCGCCAGGGAACCTGCGGCAAGGCTTCGGAAGAAGTCCATTCGCCGGTTGGTGACCACCGTGCATACGCTGCACCTACGCTTTCCTCTTCCTTTTCAGCCCGCCCCCTGCTGCCTAAGAGGATTGCGGGCTCTTTTCTCCTTCCACTTCTCCGTGCACCGCATCATGTCCCGCCTTTCCCGCTCTTCGCCCTTTTTTATTTGCTGTCCCCGCTTCACTTTCCGCCTCGCCTGGTCTCACTCAACTTCGTACTCCATTGCTCCAATCAAGCGTCGTTCCATTGCTTCGGTTTCCATTCCCCGTCCATTCTCCCTGCGCGACGCGCTTGCTTGCCGCCTTGCCTCAAGCCTCACCTCTCGCCTCGCCTCATGCCACCCCTCTCGTCACGCCTCGCCTCACGCCTTGCCTCATGCCACGCGTCGTCTCACGCCTCGCCTCACGCCTCGCCTCACGCCTCGCCTCACGCCTCGCCTCACGCCTCGCCTCACGCCTCGCCTCACGCCTCGCCTCACGCCTCGCCTCACGCCTCGCCTCACGCCTCGCCTCACGCCTCGCCTCACGCCTCGCCTCACGCCTCGCCTCGCGCTTCATTCCGCGCTCCATTCCGCGCTCCATTCCGCGCTCCACATCCCGCACTCTCCCTTATTCTACTCCACGGCTCACTCCCAGCTCTGCCCCGCTCCACACATCTGTCCCCGACCCAATCTCTACTTCTCCTCATCCTCCTCCCCTCCTCTACCCCAAGCCTCGCTCTACTCCTCGTTTCTTTTACTCCATGACACGCGCTTTTCCGCTTCCATCCTTCTCGCACACTTCCCGCCACGCGTAGACGAGAACGCAAACTTTCTTCCCGATTCCGCTACCCAGCGCCGTAATTGAGTTATTGCACGAGCTGGACGAGAGGCCAAATAAAAATAAGTGGTGGGGGCAACAGCTGAAAAACAGTGGGACGATATCCATCAATTAAAGTCGACGCTATTATCGAGTAATTAATTCATAATGACGCGAGCTTTGATGTTGCTATGTTGAAGAATCGGATACTGGGCCCATTAGAAAATTGCGACGGCATGCGATGCTGAAGCCCCATTGAAAGAGAAATAACTACTGCTGTTAAATGGAAACATTTTTTTCTAATATGCTAAATCCCATTCGATTTTATTTACTAATGAAAAAATGTTTGCTTGCGATGTGAAAATAGGAGATTCTCACAAAAGAAAAACATCTGTTTACTTTGTAGTGGCTTGAATTTTTTAATTCATTACCACAAAATGAATGCAAGCTAGAACATTTAAATGAAATATTTAAAAATTACATATGTACCCAAACGGATCATATCTGTGTTTTTGTTTTAGTGCAACTTTTGCGAAGGAGATGTAAATAAATTAATAGAAAGATATGTCTGTTACGTCCTCTCTGTAGTAGGGTGAAGTGGAGCAAGTGCGTTAGTTGCCCATATTTCTTTGTGTTATTTCGTTACATCCACAACAATTTTTTTAGTATCCTGCAAACTACATGCCTTTATCACGCTAACACAGCGGTGCACTCTGTTTCAAGAGATAACATCTCTGGGAGGTGTCATATTCACGTGATATTTCAACTCTACAGTGAGGTTGACGATGTCTGAATGAATCCAACATTATCATCTTCAAAATCTTCTTTTTCGACAAACTAGTAGAAGTTACATGTTCTGTTGTAGTACTTTATGCACATAATTGAAAAATCATTTTATCTTTTGTTTTGAATAATTGAAGCTATATGACGCACTTACCTCAGAAAAAATTCAATAAGAGGTAAGTGCATTATAAAAACGATGAAAAGTGTGGTAATCTGCACTTGTCCCATGTTTCTATTTAAAATAAGAATAAACTTAAGTAAATGGTATTTCGATTATATATTTCTTTCGTTTAAACAAAATAAAGCTGAAAAACAGAGTTCAAAAGAAATTTCGCAACTATGTTGGTCAAGTATTGCAATTCGATAAGGGAGGCCTTCTAATTAAATTTATAAGGAAGAATTCATCCTCAAGCGGATCTACATCATTTAGATTTCCCGAAAGAGAAGACATCAGTTCAGTTGAGAAAAAATACATTGTACGCAATCGTCCTCTCCTTAAAATTGGTCGTCGAGGAGAAGCAATTTTTGATTTCTTTCTTCAGGTTATTATCTTGTTAAGAAATTTTCTTTATTTGATAAAAAAATCTACTTTCATTATTAAAAGGAGTTTAAAACTTTGTTTTCATTTTTTATCTTTTGACCTTTTTATACAGACATGTGCTTGATACAATGCAAAACTCTAAAACTCAGCGATTTTTTTTTTTCGATTTGAAAATTTCCAGGCTTAAAATGATCTTTTGCAGCTGCACTTTTTTGCACTTTTCCTGTTGTATAACAAACTCACGGCAGAGGAATTTACAATGGGGTGACGCACTTACCCCGATTTGGTGGGGCAAGTGCGTAAATCAGACTTGAAAAACTTTTCCCATCAAACCGATGACAATTTTTAGGATATCGGAAAACACTTCTGAACCATTAAAAAGAATATGGTTCAAGGTATGCAATACAATACAAAATAATAACGTAGCATTAATGGCTGATTTTTTGTGCCTGGTTGATAATGAACTTTGCACTCCGTACGACGCACTTGCCCCACTTCACCTTCAACTCCGGCGGTAACTAAGTGATACTTCACAAAAGCAAGAAAGTAGCAGTATGGGGTCAACTACTGCCTCAGAAATGGACACTGCTCAAAACACATAACCTGACAAGTAAAGTTTGAAGTGTTCCTCTTGCTTTAATCTTGCAGAATGTAGAAATAATGACTTCCAGTGATGAGTAGAACAAAGATAATAATTTATTTCTTTTTACTTTTTTATTTTTAAAGTTTAAAACATTGTTTTAATATAGACATTGCAATACTATATCAACTGTTACTCTTAAACTCGTTCAAGGGATTAAATATCGTGGGGCGTTACTGAGAGAAATATCTATTACCAATTTTTTTTCAGTTTTCAAGTGGTCACTACTGAATCAAAATCGAGGTTTGGAAATAAATTAAAAAATATAACAAATTAAAAACTGGCCATGTTTAGGCAAGGGATTTATTCAGCAACGAATTTAGTACTGAACCCAAAGAACTATAACAGAATACTCCAAGACAACTCTGAAAATATTCTTCACAATGACCACCACCAGTCAATGACTGCCCAAGTGGTTAATGGCTTTAACCTCAACCCCATTTCAAAACTAGCAGTTGCGTGTCATTCTTTCCTTGGGGGCTGAGGCCTACTGTGGCCTATGTGCCTGCACTCCCACGCAGCCACCGAGCGTAGGTGGAGTGACGAGGGGGGAAGGGGGAGCATAGAGCGTGTCCTGTGGCAGCGGCAGCCGGCGAGGGCGTGAGGCGTGCGTTTCGGGAGCTGCAGTGGATTTCAGCGGCATCTCAAATCGATTGCTCCTCCTCCGACTCGACTCGACACGACTCGACTGAGAAGTGAAGGGGGAAATGGTACGACTGTCGGAGACGCCTGCTCGCGACCGCGTGGAAGGACGCAGCCGCAGTCACTGCGGCAACCTCCGATGCCGACGACAATGGCCCGGCGAATGCTTGTGCCGCGGCGCTCGTTGGTTGAATCTTTCTTCGAATCCGCCCTCGACTACCGAAATGAAAATTGAATTTGTTGTGAGCGACTTTGCCCTCGTTTCATACTTCAACTCGTCTAAGGGTTGACACAAACTCATTATAAAAACTCCTCCAAGTTAAATTGGATGCATGTATTAATCTTAGTCAAGTATTAAAGATCTGTGTAATAGACGTTCTGGGGGAATTAATAAATATTACACCCATTTACACGCAAATGTGCTTTTTATCTTAGATTTCATACATGGCATCACCACGAACTTCTGGTAGTTCTCCTCTTTTCATACGTATTTAAAATGCAATTTTCTATTTTACGTCTTTCACATGCGTTTTTCTAGTTACGTGCGCCAAAATTTGTAGAAAAAAATTAATTTTCAGTAGACCGTATCGAATAAATTAATTGTCTTCCGTGGAAGGAAATTAAACTAATCTAAATATTTTTAAACGCCATCGTTGTTCACAGACTGACAGACAGACAGACGAACCGACAGACAGACGTTTTGCCGTCATTCGATTTTTTCCTAACAAGGGCCCACAAAAAAATGGATTCTGGCTACATCACGTGGTAGGATTTTTCTCGAAATTTAGCAACTGGAGTTATCCACATTTGATTACCAGAGCCCTATAATAAGAGTTTTTCTGCCGAAAATTCGCAGTTTTTTCGCGCAGCATTGCATAACTTTCTACTCCGTAACGAGAAAGTAAAATTAGTAAATAAATAAAGAGAAAATTAACCATTAAAAGAAAACGAATACTTTTGTGAAAAATTTCTCAAAGTATTGAGGAAGATCAATCACAATGTGCACAATTGCTGTATTTGTTTGGTTTTGATTAATAGAGATTTGGGGTTTGGTTTAAATTCTTGGTAGATATTTGGTTTAGATTTATAGATATTTACATTGCATTATCATGATCCGATGAGTGTCCCAGTAACATATACTTCGTGCTACATTTGAGCCAACGTGGCCTAGTTCTTCCTTTTTGATCCTGCTGGAATCCCAATGACCATTTCGAGGCGTCTACTCTGCATATTTAGCAGATTTATTGCAAGAGTCTTCAATACACACTTTGCGTGATGGAAGAATTACGTTTTAATCTTTTATGTGGGATATTGAGATTATGATTATAGATTTTTCTTTGTAATCTGTTTTGTGTGATTGCATTTCTTGAATGCCATATTTGCTCTCCATTAAAGGACTACAAATCACACCTCTAGACTCCTGCCATTAACATCGCGTGTTTCTTATGTCTTTTTTCATTGCAAACTCAAGCCAATGGGAAGTGTGAGCACTGCTAGAGTAATAAAAGAATTGCCACGGCCGGAGGAATCAAGCGTCAGGGATCGAGTGTAATTTAGACAAATGGGGGAGAGGATTTCAGGAGCGAGATCGAAACTGGCGCTCTGAAAGAGATTCAACAGAGCTCATCGATGGTGCTGATGCTGAGAAGGAAAGTAATGCAACCATATGGCATTCAACACACGCTTTTAAATTATGTAATAGATACTGTTAAGAATCTTTTACATTAGAACTCATGCCTTAGGTACGCCAGCACTTAGAACACCAACGCATCACAGCCATTCCCTTTATACTGCATCACCAAAGTAACCAATCACACCATCATTATTATTATTATTTATTCGTTATTAATTTGTATGTTTTCTCAAAAGAAACTGTTCTTAAATAGTGCGACTTGTCGAACATCCAGATATGTTGTGAATAAACGATTATTTTTTAATGAACATTAATGTAGTGTGTCTCACTGGGCCACGTAGCAAATACCTTGACGATTTGGAACTGTTTGTTTTAGTGTGTTGTTGAGCCTGCAACTACGAGAAATGTTAACATAACGCCCATCAAACGTGAAATTCTGCTTTAAACCCAGCCTACAACAACGATAGGACTCCCGACATACTAAAAAACGTCCCGAATTGTCCCAAGTAAGACCGCTGTCCCAAATAGGATTGAATATACTCAAAGTAATTTAAACAAATACAATGAAAATATTTGCTAATAATTTTCATTGAAAGTGAAAGTTATTTAATTGGCTCTGAAAATTTCGGACCGTATTTATTAAATCAAGGTCTAGCTCTTCTACATAGATAATTTGGGAAACTAATATTAAAACTTATTTTGATTTTTGATATTTAATATACAGTGACACAAAATGTTTGCATGGTATATCTCATATTAAAGTCAACTTAATTTATGAATCTTCACACCATTCTCTGATACAACTCCCACACTTTGACCTCATTGTTCATTAAATTAATATTTGGTATCTCATTACGTAAATGCTCAAAGGATTCTTTAAAATCTTCTACAATTTCAAACATCCCTGATTTAACCTATATTTATTCAAACAGCATTTCTATACGCATATTCCTTTCAGCGTATCTAATGATATGTAAAAAAAACTATTTTCGTAGGTTCATTTGACTTAGCGATTATATTGTTTCCTATAACATGTCACCAAGACATATTTATCATTTCAACCGCGAATCAGTTAAAGAAACATCAACATTTCTGTTTCTTACATCCTTCTCTCCGACTGACACGGAAACGATCGTTTTCCTTTATCTTGCAATTGTCGGTTGTGTAATTTCCCGCGCCTGTCCTTTAGCGTCAGATATGTTTGTTTTGTCGGAGCGTGTCTCCAACAAGCGTGCTCATTAACTTGTAACACAACACTCCGTTTGACACAATACACGGCGTCAAGCTTTGTGAAGCATTGTACATGGTATCTTCTTTCGGTTTGTCGCAATGCATTTCTTAGAGATCTCCTGTAATAATGAATGGGGTGGGCAAAAGTTTTCCAGGCTGCTGAGTTGTTCTCATTTCAACAATTGCCTGTAATTGACTTGTGAATTTTGAACTTTCAAAATGAAGTTCTTGTGAATGTGTAATTTTGAAATTGACCAATGTTAGCAATGAAACACAAAGCCCGAGATGCTAGATAGTAAGTCACATGTACCGACATCTTCATTCCCAATCGACTGATGCTTTCGATGCTTTTAGAACACGCCATTAACGTCGACTCGTGAAATTCAAGTCGTCATATATGCTGCATATGGATCAGTGTCCCCGGCCGGTGGATGGCGGTGTTGAAGCGCGGACTATTTATTCATGAATTTATTGGCTGTCCTCTTTGCCCGTCCGTCCGCGCCGTCGTCGCCATTTCGGCTAATGGCCTTCCCACCATCGCGAGCCTTCTATTATGCAACAGACGCGCGGTCGTCCGGCCGCAGCGCCGCGCCGGCGAACACCCGATAACCGGTGCCCCGCCCCTCTTCACGTCGCGCCGCACCGTTCACACGAAGGTCGATTTCCAAAAATGTGCGATCGAATGTAGGATGGATAAAAACAACAATCCAGCGTGTGTTATTGAGTGATTCCGGCGCGTCAACTTCTAAAATCATTATAGTGCGATTTTTCTAACTCTGCTGCTCAAGCCTCTATGGCCACGATGGAATATCACACGGCATTTTGCGTCTTTCTTCGTCATGCCGCTAGAAGTCGCATGATCGCAAGCACTGTTTGATACGGTCGCGATCATGCGATATCTGGCGGCACGACTGAGAACGTTGCGAAATACCGTGATATATTCCATCGTGAAGACGGATCTTGAGGGGCAAAGTTAGAAAAATCGCAGTGTAGACCCGGAAGTGAAGTGTATGTTTTTATCGTGGGAAGTGACGGTGATGGACATCCGGCGCCGACGTACGTCGGCTTGTGGGGATTCTCCCTCCGGTGTGGCACCACCCCAGCCGCGACAAACTCTAAGCTCTCGACTGGCCTCTCGACGAGTGTGGTAGTGTTAGTGTAAGTAAGAGGTGACGATAGAACAAGGAAGAGGAAGGAAAAGTCGCGCACGATCCGTGGACGATTTGTTACGGTACTGCTCCAGCATTCACCTGGTGATGATCAGAGAAACCACGAAAAAAACTACCACCACCACAACCACATCAAACATCCAGACGTCTTTCTACGAATATTTTCCTCTCTTTTTCTCTTTCTGGCTCTTTCTTTCTCCTATCTCTCTTATTCTTTTCTCACTCTTTCACATACACACACAAACAATGCACGCGCAAAACGCTTATGTTAAGAAACAAATAGGGGAACACATGCTGAAACTTCTAGGACGCTGATCCAACTAGAAACAAGTCCTAGAAGGCACACCTGGACATGGATGAGGGGGCAACGGAGTCCGACAGAGGGACTAACCAGAACCATCTATTAGTATTACGAAGTTAATGAGAACACACATTCTGACACACAATATCACCAAATTAATAGATGGATTGTGGTCCCAGAGTCTTCACACATAAAGTGAATGAAAAGGTTGAGGAGGTTAGCAACATGTTCTGTTCCCATGCGGAATGGAATGAAATAAATTATCAAAAATACTTTTAGTCTAAGGAATTTCTGTAATCTTGCGTATTTCTGAATGAATTACGGACTTTTTAGGTGATATATAATACTTTCGATATACTTTCTAGTTGATTTATTTTCTACACAATACTAATTCAAATTAGGTCTACTCGGTCAGGTGACTCCAAAATGTATGGTGCGGGTGCAAATCCTCTTACGTGAACTTCCTTATATTTTCCGATAGTCCAGAACTGCTTCCGGATCTGGTCAGGGAGCGTCTGTAAAGGAACGAAGCTTTTCCTGAGTCGAGCTCGGATTTAAGGGTCACGAGTTTATGGGCCGTATTTCTATGGAGACTGGGAGAGACTTTGCAGTTTTGTTGAGACCTTAAATGAAACGTGTGTGAATGCGCAATCCAGTTATTAGAAGGAGTACTTGTGGACGGCGTACATCGTTCATTATTGTTTTCAACTACACATCATATATGATGATCACATACAAATGTATTCATGATTTCAATTGAAGACGGTCCGGATTGGTGAATGGTAACCAATCAATAACATGTTATGTGGTGGTTGGCGGGTAGCTATTTCTTGGTCGCATTGAAAAATACGACGAATCAAATAAACACGCTTTTTAGACATTGCAATGTTATACTTAGCTATTTCCCCAACCTATCAATGTGTCAAAGAAACGTTTACAGCGTACTTCTACCCAAGTCTAACGGTGGTATTCATTCGCACCAGCAGAATGAAATCGGCGAATGAAATGTGACGTGAAAACGGTATGCAGCGAAGTACAACGTTTAAACGTCAATAATAAAGTGAGATTGAAATGAAAAGAATGCTTCGTAACACAAGACGTAAACTTTTTAAAGGTTAGAGCCGTTCTTTGGTACGAAAGGCTTCTTTTACGGTTCTATTTCTTTTTGATCCATGATTTTTTCTTAAACTGGGAAGACTTTCTGAGAGTCGTTTAAGTCCTGAAAAGTTCTGTTGACATGTTATGAAAACCCATTTAACTCAACTTCTATTAAAAGTTTCTCTTTATATACTCAGTATTTTCTAAAATTGCATTATCCACATTCAGTACATGTGACTTTCTCGTATTACAATTACTTTCCTAATTTAATTTTGCACGTTCAGAAAAGTGTTTTAAAACGAGCATTTAATAATCATTATTGCGTTTCAAAACACGAAATATTTGGTTCTCATTATGTGAACATAAAGCACTAATACCACCGTTCGCGATCGGGTCCGTTGTTCGCCATCCACACTTTTATGAATTCTAAATTATGTTTACATTGTGTCCGCCATTTCAGAGTGCTCTTTTAAATGTTATGTAATGAGTATACAATAAACGATGTGAAGTGTTTTGCATATTGAACGTTATTGATCTTCCAGTCCATAATTATTTTCCTATTATTTATAAATTTATTGGAAGCGTTTGTACGCTTATTTTCTTATTTTAAGGAAACATCATGTTGTGAGTAACAATATTTAAAAGGATGGCTTAATATAAATAAAATTTGTAGTCTGCAAATAAAAATAATTATCTTCATGGCTTCAAATACGCTTACAATTTCTGTTATTTGCTTTATGTTAACGATAAACAAATTATAAAAAATGATCGGAGAACGAGTATGCATGCCGTCTTGAAAATATTTCTCCTTCATTTGATACTTCTCTTTTGATGAGGATCCTGCGTGTGAACAACTTCAAACTGTTTAACTTGCTCCGAGATTCTCCATATTTTATAATAATATTCCTCCTTTGTACAAGATAATATGCTTCGTTAATACTTGTAAATTTTGAACTTCTACATTTCGGGCCGAAGCATTTCTTGCCAGAGAGGAACTTAATCTTTTTGCTAAAATAATTTTTCCCTCCTTTTCTAAGCTCTGTCTTACAAATTGCTTCCTAAACCTCTCGTCGTCCTTTTATCTCCTTCCTTTACCTGTCTTGGCCTTTTCATCCGTTTCTTGCATGCAGATAAAATGTATCGCCCAGTTGGGCATGACCGAATTCATATCGTGTAGTGATTGCGGGATCAGGTTTAGTCAAACAAATGAAGTCTAAGAATACTTTTAATGTTTCACTTCACATCTCAGCAAAAAGAAACACAACCAAAATTGTTCTCAGGGGCAGCGTCCTTGCCCCGATGCTAAACTTGATAAGCCGGCGGCCCAGGCAGCCGACTGACTTGCTGATAACGGCTGTTATCTCGGGCGGTTGCAGTGGTGCGTCGTGGCTGCTGTAGTAGCAGCCGCGGAACCCTTGACAGACGGGAGCAATGTCCTGCGGGAGGTACCGCCTGCGAACCCGCGTTCCGTCCAGGAGCCGTGTCTCCCAGGTCGATCCTCCTCGGCACTCGTACACGTATGTCGCGCTGGGTAGAGAGTTCATTCGTGACAGGGCGCGTCGCTGCTGACTCCGGGTTTTATCCCCTCGCCGCCTGGTGAGGGGAAGGGAAGGGGTTGTGCCCCTCCACTAGCGGAGCGGTGGGGCGTCACCCCAAGCTCCTCCTCTGATTGGGGGGATACCACATATCGTATTCACACAGATGTAATAAAATTCATTGATACAATATTCGATATCAATTCCGATAACGTAAATTAATATTGCCATACCTTCGTTAAATAAGTTCCCACACACATTCATACCCAGGTAGGTTCACTAGGTTTTCACCCAGACCCTTTTATATTCACATTTATTTACCCCTTTTTTACATTCATTTACTCCCACTTTACTCTTTACACACAATATACAAGTGTGTAAACATCTGTATTGAAAAAAAGGTAAAAAATTGTGACTTACCTGATCGCGAGTATTCTTTGCACTGCATTTTTTCATGATCTAACTCAGGGGTGTCCAGCTTGAAAGACCTCAAGGACCACAACTGAAACCTTTAATACGGTTTTGGATCGTATTTTCATTACTCGGGCGATCGACACGTGACCCCGTATTGTTGCTCTCAAAAGTTTGTCCAGCTGCTCTGAAAGGGAGGGGGGGGAGAATGGAATTAGGCCTTACCATGACGCAGTGAATCACTTTGGATGATTTTGAATTTATGAATTTACTAGAAAAAAATCCTTAAATATAAACCTAATACTTTTTTACATTAATTGGGTCTTGACCCCGGCAGGGCGCGTGCGCTGGGCGCACAATCCTCTCCCCCGACACGGATACAAGAGACTTTAACTTTTGACCAATAAACTTCCGTGGGCCACAATAAATGACACCACGGGCCGCTAGTTGGACACCCCCGATCGAACTTCATTTCTTCACCTTCACTTCATTCACTCCGCCACTTTTTTCCTCCCCATTTCCTTGCGCTCTCTCTCAGTCTGAATCAGTGAAAAACTACTGATTGACGGTGACTATTCACTGATGGTGTCAGTTATAACCCTGCCACTGACAATCAGTGAATTGAACTGAACAAATCAGTGAAAATCGGGTCCACTTTTTGAATCAGTGAAACTTCACTGTTTGAATCAGTGAATTCTGTGAAAACAGCAGCACGTGAACAACTGGACGATCAGTGAGGGATGTGGCGCGGCACTGACGACCAGTGAAATGCTGGCGGTTATTAGGAAAAGGTTCGCATTTTCGCTGATTGTCAGCGAAACTACTCATTTCGACTGAAGATATCAGTAACTTCGTCTCTTACTAATTGAATCAGTGACAATTTCACTGATTCAGATTCAGAGAGCTCTCTCCCGTTTGCTGGTGCCGAGCGCCGCGCCGCGCCGCGAGTTTCGCTTTGCATGACGCCTTGTCTCACGCATCCTCCGTCGAGTCGTCGCGTCGTCGCCGCCCCAGACGTCACACACTGCAGCCCCGGCGGCGCCAGCGGCATCATTATTATATTCCGCAAATATTTGCTTGCGCGCGCCTGGATATAGGAATGCCGTCTCCGGAGGAGCCCAAACTCTCGCCTGCTGTTTGTTCTGACGTTGCCTGATGGTCGTGGTGGCGATGATGGTGCTTGTCGTAGTGGGGGACTGAGGATGACTGTGCAGGATTAGTAGTGATGGATAGGGGGTGATGGCGATGACGAGGAAATGATTGTGATGTGGAGTAGTAGAGGTGGTAATGTCATATGGTAAGTCTGTGCTGTCCCACAGGGTGCTTTTATTTTGTCACAAAACATGCATAAATAGAAGTGTGAGTGAATTTTAGTGTTTCCTGGGGTGTCAATTAATTTGGGCAAAAATTCAGAAATGATTCCGAGGCTTTCGACAACTAAAATATTAAAGATAGAGATTATTTTTTTTGAGATTGCTGTTCCTCAAAGGTAGATTTTGAAATAAGTTCACGTGCAATGGAGTGTACTGGTATAGCGCAGAGACAAGACGAGTTCGTGTCGACTGTTACGGTACTTGTGTCAATCACTGCTATTTGCCCTTAGCGTACGTAATTACGCGCCTCAGGTATATCTAATTATGCAAATACTAACGTTAGTCACAAGAAACGAATCTACTTTATTTATTAGGGAACCCAAGGAGACAATGGTAAGTAACTTCTAAAAAATGTATTTATAACCTAAAAACGAGGCAAATTCGCTGTGTGGTAAATGTGAGAGATTTAACTCAAAATTGTAAAATAGGAAAAACGGAAGTTAATGGGTGGGTGTAATTTGTGTGTACACAAGACAAATGCCTTTGGTCTCATTCACAATGTAAATATGAAAGTAAACGTATCGTTACCGCAAAACCTATACAAGAGTTATCAAGTGAGGCCATTCAGAACACCTTGACATAACCGTGGAAGTAAATACGTAAACTTAATTGTTCACAAGCCTCAAGCTTTTACGTATAAGTTTGTCAGAATTCTATCAAAGACCAAACAGAGAGCAGCATGAAAAAAATGCACAACAAAATCCTCGAGAGTCCTGCGACGCCCACATCTCTATTTCCATGACAAAATTTGCTAGTGGCTTAAGCTCCCTTATTACAACATTTACTCGCTCTTATGAAATCGATGAGTCGAAGAAAAGCTAGAAATGAATCGATCAATACGTTGAATTCCGATTGATTTAGACTAAACTTACGTTCGTCATTGTAAATGGTATGTTTTTGCGGGTAAATTTTACTGCTCAGTTTACAGCATTACGTTACGGTTAAGTTTGCATTGTGTGAGGCCTTACACCCCGCCGCATGGCAGCTCGTCGCACAGGGCGGCAGAAGCCTTAGGACGAGCAGTGTGCTGCGTGGGCGCAGAGGCGGCGAAGGGAGCGAAGAGGGATATGGGTGATGCGAGTCGGGGCGCGGGACTCGCTGGCTTCCGCGTTTCAAGTGGCCCCTTCTCAACCGCCTCACAGCGCTGGCGCCCCTGTGAATGGGCGGCTGGGAAATGGGGAAAGGGGCGTGGGTGCCGAGAGCTCTGATATCACGCGAAGAACGTGTCTCTCGGAGGCTACGAGAGATGTCACGCCTCGCCGCACACCAGAGATGCAATGTTCTCCATTGATGAGATGGACGAACGCGGCTCTTATGCGGAAAGACGACGCGAAAATATCGAACACTTCTTGTATGGAACGGAGAAAATTCAAGAAACTTTATTTCAGCATTTGCATTTCAGACTATTCTTGTAAGTATTCTAGTGGAACCTATGCAAAAACATCCGTTATTTTAGATTTTGAACTCAGTTGCTCCCATTGACACTGTATCACAAATATTTATTTCACAAAAGTATTAAAAATTATTTGTCTCACTTTCAATGAATGAATCACATTGTTGAAATACTTGCAATATTTTATTCGTTTTCTATTGTTTTGATGTAAAATGATTTGCATTCTTGATACATTATCATCCAACCACTCGTCGTACAAGTGTATTAGATTATTGGGGAAATGCAGCGAAACAGGAAGTTGTTTATCTTTGTTTCCTTGAAAACGTTTCCTATTTGCAGCGGTTCAGGATAATATACCCAAACACGATTGAATTAGTGAATGATTTAATATTATTTCAGGTTATTCAACTTTGTTCTGGTCCAAAAAAATACGTCCTATGTATGCAACTGGCTTAAATACAGAGTAAATAAAACGGAATTGCCATGGTATTGGTATTCAAAATGTGGATGTCATCCAAAAATAATATGACATAATAAAAGCAGAGGAGACGATAACAGTTGTGAAGTGGTGGTGTGTTTGTAGTATTTGACGAAGCTTTTGTTCGGCGCAGAAGACCTTTTGAGAGCGGCCGTGAGGACGTCCCACGCCGTCCGTCTGCCGCCGCCCACGCGAGGGTTGGAATCTCGGGCGTTTGCCTTCCGGACACGCGCCGTGCTTCAGCTCCATCCCAGGGATGGCGGAGCAGAGCGAGGACAGGCGAGACGAGATGGAGTGGGAAGAGGGAGGAGGGGTGAAGAAAGAAGAAGAGGGGAGGGAAACCGAGAGGGGAAACGAAACGGCACAGGGCGAGGCGTGGATAGGTGTGACGAGTTGGGGGTGTTGAAGTGTTGCGGGAATAGGTGAAGCGAGGTAAGATGTGTCGAAGCGAGGGTAGTCGAGGGCGAGGGTTGTTGAGGTCGAGGGCGAGGGGTGTCGAGGGCGACGGGTGTCGAGGGCGGTGGGAGTCGAGGGCGAGGGGTTTTGACGGTGAGGGGTGTTGGGGGCGAGGGGTGTCGAGGGCGAAGGATGTCGAGAGCAAGGGGTGTCGAGAGCGAGGGAAGTCGAGGGCGAGGAGTGACCCGGGCGAGGGGTGCCGAGGGCGAGGTGTGACAGAAGCGAGGTGTGGCATGACGAGATGTGGCCAAGCGCGATATGGTGAGGGGTTGTGTTAAGAGGCGTGTCGTGTGTGGCGAGGGAAATTGTGCCGAGGGAGGTGTAGTATTGCGAGGGAATGGGTGCCTCGGCGAGACGGGGTGGGGGGTAGTGCAGGGCGAGGCGAGAGATGGGTTAGAGCGAAGCAGGCCAGGTGGAACGAGGCTGGGCGGTGTGGGACAGAACGGGATGCTTTCCTTTCGTCCGGCTCTTCAGAAGAGCGGTTCGCGTGGGATTAAGAACGAGTCCTGGGGGAACTACGCAACGTCTGCTCTCGAGCCCGTCCTCCAACGTCCTTCCGGGAATATTGGGGGCGGTGCGCAGAATGGCGAAGAGCTCCGCGGAATAAATTATCCGCACAATCAATAAAGGTGGAGGTCGTGACCGATTTGCGGAAAATTCTATTGGTTTGAAGTGGTAAAAGACCAGCCAAAAATTCATTTTTTTCCCCTTCTTTTTTTATATATATAAAAGCTAGTTACTTTCTGCACCACACTGTGTTGTATCCTAAAAATCATTCTGTAGGCAGTAATACAATTTCAGGGCTCCTGAAAACTGATGCGAGAACCTCCGCAATGTAACCTACATTAAAGTCATTCTATGGATTTTAATTCGTAGTTCAGTGATTCTAGATCACTTGGTTCGGCATTTCGGTTTTTTGTTTTGTTTCTTTTGAAGAATATTGCGTTTCAGTAAAAAAATATGTTCATCTTTAAAATATATTTATCCTTTTATTATGGTAGCCATTGTAATAAAAAATCTTTTCCTCAAATTTTAATGCCATATTTTCTTGTACACAAGTTTTCTCAAATCCATCTCCGCCAATTTTATTAGAAAACTGATATTTTAGTCTCTACATCCGACGTTTTTGTGATGATAAATGGCTCACAAATTTGTTTAAGGTTTCTACTAATTAGCTCAAAAATTTCTTTTGTAAAACTCGATTCTGGTATTTCTTTGGCAATTAACTCTCCTAATATCTTCAAACCTTCATATGAAGTACCATAATTTATTATTTTGTTTTATAACTTCAACTTTGAGGATATTGCTTTTCATGTTCATTATTTGTTGGAAAATTACTCGAGTTTCCGTTTAATACCCCGATATTAACCCAAAATTACGGAAAGGTATCTGCTGTCGGACTTCAGTAATTAAAGTATCGCTATGTAGTTCACATTACACAATTATCCGCACATATGTGTGAGTGGAGGTTGGGAATATTAATTGACATCGCCGCAAACGTATTTGCGCGATTACGTATTTCTGGCTCTATTTCGGTTGTTCCCGATAATATATGTGTACTTTAATGAAGTGCACTGAAAGCTCGTATATAGAAATTGAATTTGTTTTTTACTGCCAATGTTACGTGTATCTGTTACATATTACTTTATTTCGTTGCACCCACAGGATATTCCAATATTAACCATTTTCACATTTTTTTGTTGCATTTCACATACAAACTCGAATTGGCGTATAGAGAAGGAATGAAAGTTCGTGTGGCGTGTTCTTTCTTCTTTGAGGAGACTTGCGGCAAGTGACTTGTCACTCATTATTGTGGTAAAAAGCCTTAAACGGTTGAAGTATTAATGAAACATTCCACGCCTAAAGTGCTCTGTAAGGGTACCGGGAGAGGTGGCTCAGAACATCAACTGATGTCATTGCGCCTGACCGAGAGGTTTTACCGGGATGATTGCTCTTATCAGTAGTTTCTCCGGTCAATACTAGGCGAATGCCGGGGTAGGACCCTGACAAACGGGTCACCGACAAATACGCTCGTACGTTTGTGGCGATGTCAATTAATATTCCGAACCTCCGCTCACACATATGTGCAGATAATTGTATAATGTGAACTACATAGCGATACTTTAATTGCTGAAGTCCGACAGCAGATACCTTTCCGTAATTGTGGGTTAATATCGGCGTATTAAACGGAAACGCCAGAACTTTCCTTGTCCTATATTAACCTCTTACACACACACACTTACATGCACAACACTAACAGACATGTCGGGAGACAGCTTGGGAGTTAAGAGCTTGTCCTGGCTGGGGCGGTACCTCGCTGGTGGCAGATACCTGATTAGGGAAAACTCTGGTAGCCGATAGGTAGGTCCGGTAGCCGATACGGTGAATCCGGATCTCGCCATCCAGCGGGGGAAGATCACCGCCACCTCCCGAGGGAAAAAGTTACTACACTTCCGGAAAGTGACCTTAGCAGTTGGTGCGCCCTGAATCATTAATCAATTAATTAATGCAGAAACATCACAATTAGATGCCTCTGGTTGGATAACGGAACCCCCTTTCCCTTGTCAGACGCTAGCTGTCAAGTAGACAGAAACATTGTTCGGACAGTAGGCAGCGAGCGTGATCGCAGGGAAGTCTCGTGCGGTGAAGGAGCGAGCGAGAGGCACGGCCGGGCAGAGTGGAGCAGGGTGAGGAAGGATGGAGCGAGTAGGAGGGGTGAGCGGGTAGGAGGGGTGAGCGGGTAGGAGGGGTGGGGCGGGTAGGAGGGGTGAGCGGGTAGGAGGGGTGGAGCGGGTAGGAGGGGTGGAGCGGGTAGGAGGGGTGGAGCAGGTAGGAGGGGTGGGGCGGGTAGGAGGGGTGGAGCGGGTAGGAGGGGTGGAGCTGGGAGGCGTGGAGCGAGATTATCAAATTACCTACACTACTAATGTGGTATAAAATGATTGTTTTGTTCAATAACGGTTACTAATAGAACTACGGTACACAATAGTATTACTAATTCATTAACTGATAAGGGAATTAATTTTAATTAGTAATCATTATCATATAGTGATTTTAAATTAATTCATTATTTTTTATTATTTAAATTGTATTGGTATATTACTTATTTATCAGTGCTTCACTTCAGCTTACTTCACGATTTGCGTCGAGAAGATTTTATATGACGACCAACATTGTCATGAAAATATTTTCCAGGTATTGAATGTCGTAAAACGCATTGCTAAGTAAAAGTCACCGCGAGTTAACAATGCAGATCCTACGCTTTTAAATTACAACTTTTGAAAGAGAAGCATAACTTTTAAAACCAGCTGATCTTATTTGTTTAATGTGTTTGAAGTGGATATCAATTTATTACTCATTAATCAAGATAATTATAAGATTATAAATCGGGAACCCATATTTCAGTGTAGCCAAGATATCGGTCAAACTTCGTACAACAAAATATCAATTATTTATTCAGAGGTTGTTTTGAATTAGCAAACATTTACTTCTCTTCATGATTTTTTTCGCTCTACAGTAACCTAATAAAAAGCCTTACTCGACTTTCTGTTGGTGTTGGATGATTCATTCAAACATGTTTACAAGTTATAGAAAACATGGGAAGAAAATCTTTAAAGTTCTGTTATTTAAATATATCCATACATGTTTAAAAAATTGTTGATTTGTATTAATACCAGTACATTTGAAAATGTTGAAAGTGAATATGTTTTTAAAAACATGTGTGTATATGTGATGCTTCGGTGTGTCGTTGCCGTGCCTCTCCGAGCGGGAAGGAGCCGCTGGGTAAGGCCAGGCCGAAGGGCTTGAGAGCTGGCGGCTGAGCCCGTGACCCAGCGGGAGGAAGGATCGCAGCGGGCGAGAGGCCTCCATTTTTCACCGGCCACTGTCAATGCGGCCGGGCGGTTGCTTTGTAATATTTCACGAGGCAGCTGGAGATACCGCTGCCGGCCAAGAGAGCGACCCTGCACCCGGCCAGTCTGCGCCTCACCCCGGTCTTGCCCACGCTTTCGCCCCGACTTCACCCAGCCGTAGGCACGTCTCTTACCTACCCCACCCCTCCGCACAGCCACGTTACGCCTCTGCCCGACCTCGCCCGCCCTTTCCCGCTCACTCTCGCCCTCGCCCGCCCTCTTCCTCCCGCCCTTTCCCGCTCACTCTCGCCCTCGCCCGCCCTCTTCCTCCCGCCCTCTTCCGCCCGCCCACTCTCGCCCGCCCACTCTCGCCCGCCCACTCTCGCCCGCCCACTCTCGCCCGCCCACTCTCGCCCGCCCACTCTCACCCGCCCACTCTCGCCCGCATACTCTTGCCCGCCCACTCTCGTCGGCCGTCTCCACTGTCACTCGCTCACTCCCCACTCTCGTCCGCCCACTAGCCCTCGGCCCTTGCCCAATACTAGCAATCAACGACCTAGGGAACTCAGACGGTAACTTACTTAAGACAAGAAATGCTGGATCTGGGGCGTGTGGCCTTTGATCCTCTTATGACATTGTCTTGTGGCATCATGTTGTTTGATCTTGCTAAAAATTGCCAGGTACTCGTATGCTACTGTTAAAAGGAGAACTCACAGACTGAAATATTGAAAAACATTGGTCATTGAATTCGGATGGATGAGAATTCCAAAACGAGACCGCCTTGCATTTTCAGTACTTTTATTATATTAATTTATTGGGAAATAAAATATTTTAATCTCATGATGTCACAAGAAAATAAAGCAAAGATTATAATCTTTATATATATATATATATACATATATATATATATATATTTATAGTATTATATATATATACTTTTTTATTTTCGTAGAGTGAATAGTGGTTTCAGACAAATTAAAGTTACTGTATTTTTCATTTTGTGTTTTGTCGCAAATCATTTTTATTTATCGTAAATTTTACTATCTGGCTTTGGAGAAAAATTTAACCTATAATCCTGATGTAAGGTTCCATATGACACATGGCCCCCCAAAAAGAAGCGGCGCATTTTGAAACTCAATTTCCTGGCGTAGAAAATACAGTCGCGGTCTCTTGCCCAGCGCACGCGGAGACGCGCTCACAGCCTCCCCCGCGCGCCGGCATTTCCATACAAATACACGGCCAAAGGTGCCGGGCATCGGCCGCCTGCTGCCCGCGCGGGTGGATGTAAACAAGCAAGGAATTTGCATAGGGCGCCGCGGGCCCGCCCTCCTTCCGCTTCCCGTCCGCGCACCCGCCCTGTGCCCCCGCCTCACACCGCTTCCGCTTTCCCCTCGACCCACCGCGCCCGTTCGCATTCGGCCATCGTCCTTGTGCAGACACGCTCCGGCCTCGCTTCACCCTCGCCCTTTGCCCTCGTTTCACTTCACCTTTGCCTCCGCTTCACCCACGCCCCCTTCACCTTCGTTTCGCTTCACTTTCGTCCCCGCTTCAATCTTGCAAATCTTCACCCTCGCTTCCCTTCACTTTCGCCCGCGCTTTGCACTCGCTTCCGCTTCACCCTCGCTCCCTTCAGCCCGACCCTCGCTTCATCGTCATGCAGATTTGTTTCAGTCTCGCTCTCTTTGCCTTCGCTTCGCTTCAACTTCGCCTCCCCTTTATCCTCACCTCCGCTTCACTCTCGCTCCCTCTATTCTCACCTCTATTCGCTTCACTTTCGCCAGCGCTGTAACTTCGCCTTGCTTCACTTGCCCCATCGCTTTATTCTCGCCTCCTCTTCCCACTCGCCATATCCTCACTTCGCTTTACTTCCTCCACCGCTTTATCATTGCCTCCGCTTCATACTCGTCCCTTTTCCATAGCTTCGCTTCACCTTCGCCCCGCTTTCTTCTCGCCTACACTTCACTCTGCATCCTTCACCCTCTGTTCTCTTCATGGCTTCACCCTCTTCACCTAAAACATTCTCATCTCCGTTTCCTCCTCGTCTCCGCTTCGCCATCACTCACCTCTGACACCCTCTAACCAGGCACCATCGCATTCTTCTCCTCATATTCTGTTCACACTTGCTCTCGTCTCCACCCTTGCCTTCCCTAACCCCTCCCTCCCTCTGCTAACTTTCTCGCCCTCACAGTGTAATCACCCTATCACTCTCACCGTTTATCATCGCCTTCATCATCCTCTCTCCCTCTCTTTTTTCCTTCTCTCCTCCATCTCTCGTTTATTTCCCCACTGTCTCTCAGCCCTCGCCAACTGCTTTCTACGCTCTCGTAGCCATTTCCGGGTATTCTTCCCACCCTACCGCCTTCTATCTGCCTTTTACCCGTCCTCTTCATCTGTTTGCGTTTTCTCCCTTGACCACACCCGCCGTCTAACTCTTCTATCTCCGCCCTCTTTCTTCCATACCGTCTATTCCTTTCCAACCCACTCCTCTCTCTTTCCCCGTCGCCTCACTTCTGGCTTCCTTCTCTACTTCCTCTCACCAGTCTCTCCCGCGGCCTCGTCCCCGTCCTCCTCTCGCTCCTATCGCCCTCTACCTGCCCTCCACCCACCCTTTTCATATATCTGCGCTCTCTCCCCTCCCCATACCCGCCGTTGACCTATGGGGATATGGAAGAAAAAGATAGGGGCTATCTTTTTCTTCCATATCCCCTTTTCCTTTCCAGCCCACTCCTCTATCTTTCCCCGTCGTCTCCCTTCTGGCTCCACCCTCTCTACTTCCTCTCACCAGTGTCTCCCGCGACCTCGTCCCCGCCCTGCTCTCGACCCCTCTTTGCTCTCTCCCAGCCGTCGCCGGCGCCTCTGCCCTGAGGGGCCGCCCCAGCGGGCAACGGCGCGGCGCTCCGCAGATTTGATGTCCTGCGGGGGCGCGCGCGCTGGGGACGGCGGGCGGCGAACTAACTTTTCACTTGACTGTGAAAACATCGAGACGGTCGCCGCGTCGTTCTCATGCATGAAAGAGGATAACGAAAGGCATGCCGCGTACCCGAGGGACGGTGCGGCTTTTTCGATTGCAGTGGCGACGTTGGAGCGGAAACGTGAAAACGGCGGACATGTGCGTATACTCTGCGTACAGTCGTACAATAAAATGCACTCGAGCCCTGAGAACGTGACCCAGCGTTATAATATGATCTGTGCATTCTGACAACGGGGGATTAACGTTGTGAGCTTGAATCATTTTTAATATTCACGCTCTACACTTCATATTTCATTGTCATGTATTTTCCCTTTTGAGGCGGTTGATAGTAATACGTTTGGTTTTAAAAATAATATTTTTAAACATCATTACTTAATTACATTCACTTAGAGTAAGACTAAATATTGCCTTTCAATTGTGAAGGAAGGCCACTGCTAGGGAGAGTTCACATTACAATACCTTTATATTTGAGCACTAGAAGAACTGGTGTGGCTGTCCACATCAGCATTTGAGACCTTTCTCAAATTATTCACACGGCCGTAGACTTACTCTTTTTGTTTCTTATTTTTGGTGGGTGGAGGGGAAATTGTAAGATTTTTATTTTGGATGTATGAAATGTAGGTTATCAGTATGTGTCACGACTCTTTCAATTGATGAATTCCAAAAGAAGAACATTTTAGTATATTCCTAATTTTCCACACATTTTTATGTAAGATATTTATAGGCACCTAAAGGAAGTAGATCAAGTGAGGTTTTTACACATTATCCGCTCTGTATCTCCGGTGGTGGTACCTGCGCGATCGAAGGAGAGCCCTGGAGCTGCGGGTAGCGTGCTGTGTGTGCGTGATCGCGAGCCTAGTGCTGCGCCGCGTCGGTCGAAGGTCCCACTGGACCTTGGAACTCCCTGAACGTGAGAGCGCCAAAAAGTGGAGCAACAAGCAAGTGGTTGGGAATTGAGTTTTTCTTGAAACGTTAGCCCGGTCGATTCATTTCCCGTTCTGCCACGAGCACGGACGTCTAGCGAACGTATCATAAAAATGTTAAAAATAGAATAAATTTCAATGTCGATGGTACAAATATACATTAAAGAAACAGGAATACTCTGGGATATATTGGAAGAAAAGGATGTTCAAAATAATAACAAAAATTACCAGTTCAGTTTCCTTATACAGTTTACCATCATGAGTTAAATAACAAGGATATTAGTTGTAATACTGAAGGGAATTAAGTACATCAAACTGAAATAACAAAATACATGGTTAATTTTGATTTCTTCTTATAGCATGTGACTCGCCGTGTTATATAGAAACACCAAAAGTCCACAAATTGAATGCAAGTCATACAGTACAAATTAAATATTAGCCAACATAGATTGTATATGTTCAGTACTATTACCACTGTCATGATTGGAAGTTTAAGTATTACGTAGGAAAATGTTTCTAGTTTCGCAATTGCCAACTACAGTCGCAACTCCATAGCTATTTAGCATGATGTAAATCTTATTAATTTAATTTTTCACTCTTCAAAGAATTGATTGCCCCTCACAAGAATCCAACCCTGATTTTCCGGTATACGCCCAGTTGCACTAACCATTTGAGCTATTATGACAGTTAACTTTTCGAACAGTTAGAGAATTTTGAACCCCGTCGACTGTATACATTTCAGTATACGGTCGCAGTTGCAAGTTTAACAATTGCGTTTCCGTTTCGGAATTGTACAAGTAACTACCGTTGCAATCCCATGGCTATTGAGCATGAAGTAATTGATATAAATAAGTTACTATAAATTATTATTTACCATCATTCTGATGAATAAACTCCGTGGGTTATACCTCGCCTCCAAATGCAAAGGGGAGGGTAAGGGACTTTCTCTCCAACACACGTCCCAATCCGGCTTGAAGGAGATGAAAGGGAATGGAAAGGGAAGATAGCAACCGGTCTGCGGCCCGCTGTGTCGAGTGCTGCTCTGCCACTTTTCTAGAAAATATTAGGTAAAACATCGGTCGGAGCAATTGATCTAAGTCAATCACAGCAGGCGCCACCGACTCGTTGATCCGTAAATTCCGTTCGAGTGGCAGGTTTTGCCTTTACGTTCGTCCTAAGCTGGTAATAAGAAATTATATTCCTGGAGATGTAATCGAGAGCATTTTGAGTATCCCTTCATTTCCCAATGTGACATATTAATAAAAAAACCTTCCTGCGTACAAGCAATATTCTATACGGTTTTCGATACGGCCAGCAAAGAAAGTGGGTTCATCTAGATGTAAATACTGAATAAATTCGAGTCAGCACATCGATTGCCTCGTGTAATTCACTTCAGTTCCTTTGAGGAAAACCCCAACAGTTTCTCCGCGCTATAACTGTTTCTAACTTTTGATATCTCATCTCCATTAGCACGGCGAAGCGGAAAATCTTTTAAAATTCCGGCGGGGGAAATAACCCAATATCCGGTCCCCTCCCCCTCCGCCCTGTTACGTTTAACTCGCGCGCTTCGACCTGTTTGAATGAAACACCTGAAGGGAGAAAAAGTGGGCCAGCGGGTCGCGACGCTGGAGAATCCCACAGAATGGAGTACGCCTAGGAAAACATTCTCTGGTCTGAAACGCACGCGCGGGTCGTGCGCTTCGCGTCTTTTTTTATTTATTATTTATTTAAGGTCGCCCTAGAAATAGCTAGGTCATAGGTGACCACAGTATTTGCAAGAGTATACAACGGTTACAAACACACACACACACACACACACACACACACATACATACATACATACAATTACATGGAACATAAAGCATTCAATTGTTAAATACGATTTATCAGATTAAATTTCGTAAGAAGTTGAATAATCTTCATGTGGTCCGAGTGGAGTGAAGATACAATGAAGATCACTATTAATGTTGAGACTTGCATTGCAATCAACAATGAGGTGCTTAGTCGATACTGGGAGATTGCAGTTTAAGCAAATATCAGGAGTAGTCTTCATCAGGTAGCTACGGCTAAGCTTAAAATGACCCTTCGCGTCTTTGTTTTGACTTCCCTGAACGTTGATTTCTCTGAACAGATCCAGTCGAAATCTGGAGCAGCAACTTACAAAACGGGCTATGGAACGCCGGTAATCTTCCCTCCCCTTCCTTACTCCTCAATGTGGACGGGACGACGACTTCTGCGTTCCCACTCATGATCGGCATACTCCAGCGGGGAAGAAATCAACATTGAAGTCACATGATTGAATTCAGTTGATAATTTCCATACTTAGTTTACAGTAGTAGCTACATTTTCAAAGTATTTATCATGTCAGTTTTTTCCAAAATGTTTCACAGGTCTGGGAATCGGGTTTTTCATTTTTACGTCTGACAGGAAGGTAATGTGTTTGTACCAAAATTGCCGTTTAATTTGCGAAGAAATCGCAAATAAGCAAAGTCTATATTAATCCTCAAATAACGAGGAATAATTTTATATCTGGAATATTAATTTAATAATCCAGATAAGTTTTTAATGCAATTGCAATTTTTTAAATACGTTTGCAATAATTAAAGTCCTCAATAAATGTTTAGGCCGGCGAGAAATTGAAAACAATGTTTTGAGACGGAAATGGAGCTACAATATTTTGTTTAGCAATGTTTGTTTATTCGAGAACGTGAGTGGTATAAAGAACGTACTAAGCTGAAGAGCCACAGTGAACTCTATAAAACCATGCACTTGGCAGCGCTTATTAAAAGTCTGGTGCATGTAATAGGTAAACGTCTTTTAGAGGAGTCTGGTTTTTCGTTTCCTAATTGAACGATAATTTTGTTTGCCGCGTGCGCCTTTTGGCAGACGCCGGTCTAGTGTGGGGGGGGGGCGGAGCGGTAGGGAACGAGCGGGCGAGGCGGAATAGGGCGGAGAAGGACGGGGGAAGCGCAGGGCGAACGACATTGAACGAGAATGTGCAAGGAGGAGTAGAGCGAGGAGTAAGGTGGAACGAAGTGGAGGGGACGGACAGCGATGCAGAATAGGACGGAGAAGAACGGGGGCAGCCCAAGGCCGAACGACGTTGAAGGGGAAGGTACGAGGAGAAGCAGAGCGAGCCGGAGTACGGTGGGAAGAAGTGGAGGGGACGGAGAGCGGCGCAGAATAGGACGGAGAAGGACGGGCAAGGCAGAACGACGTTGAACGGCAAGGTGCAAGGAGGAGTAGAGCGAGGCTGAGCGAAGAGAAGTGGATGGAGAGGGACGTGCGGGGGGCGAGGCAGCGCCGGAGCGGCGCGGCGCGGCGCATCGTCTTGGCGGTTTAACTTCGGCAGGCCGCTTCGCGGAAGCTCTTTCTCGGGAGCTGTCAGGGCCATCGATTGAGCGTCTGCGCGGGCTCGGGCCATCCCCTCGGCATACGCCTCTACGACAGACGCTGGATGCCAGCAGGAGGCGGGGCGCGGACGGCACGATCGCTTCTTCCACTAAAAATATGAAAAAGAAATCAGTATGTTGCAATAATGCAAGCACGAAGAAAAGGAAACGATATGGTTTAACCGTTATTTAGTATGTACAGAGCCGAATGTGGTGAGCAGGGAAGCAGCTGTCATTTGCCAACCTCTAGACGTTGTGGTAAACCTTCTGTCTGTGAATTAATTAATAGTAAGATTTACTTATTTCCGCGGTAAACAAAGGTCCGTATAACACCTCGATTTAAAATAATTTTGGCTTGAAAAAAGACGAATATTAACGAAAGTTATAATTTTGTGATCACATCAGTTGATTGATTGACAGATTAGTGATTCCGGGCGCATCAACTGCTAAGGCCGTTAGTCCCGTAGGTAAAATGTATGTTTATTTCGCGGGAGGTGGCGGTGATCGTCTCTCGCTGGATGACGAGATCCGGCGCCGACCTACCCGTCGGCTTGTGTTTTTTATCCCCAACTAGTTATATCGCGCCAGCGGGGGCACCGCCCCAACCAGGCAAGCTCCAAGCACCCGACTGGTCTCTCAACATATGTGATAATGTGGTGCGTGTACACATGTTTGACCAGCTCTTTACAGACGAAATTTCGCGCTTACAATATTGAAAAGTATCTAACATTACTACAATACAAGTTCACCCTCCACCCAACCACCCAGTAGAATGTCTAAATCTGTTTCTGGCGGGGTTCGGTAGCGCGTGGATATTGGTGGGACAAATGGAATGTTGATCGCAGAAGCTGGGTATTGAGGATTGCGGTATTAAGCTTGCAACCGTACCTACGATCATTGAGGAATAACGTTGAATGGAGCACTCTGTGAGGATTGGACGTGTGTTGGATGGAAGAAAAGCATCAGGATGTAAAATAATGTAGTCTTAAGGTCGATATTACCGTTTCCGACAAAATATGAGTTTGAAATGCTGAATAGGGTAATTAAGTTGTGTCAGAGTAAAGTATATTTCACAAGGTAGTAAGTGTTGTGCCAATTTTTTGCATTTTTGTTACGAGATTACTAGATTAATTAAAATTTTCTTCAAGCAAGTATACTCTGGATTTATTTACCTTTTGTTAAGCGAAAAAAAAAATATGCAGAGAATTATTATATGATCTGATATATGCAGTAAAATGCTATTGCACAGTTTTCCTTTTGAAAATCTTTAATTTTTCAGAAACTCTCTAACGCGAGCATTTTGTGCTGGCCATTCCGTTTTTCAGAGCTCTCGCTGTAAAGAGAGTTTTACCTGGTTGCGATGAAAAAGATACACTTTCAAACTCACCCTTTTTTGTTTGTGTACCATCTATATGTACTTGTTTCGGAATATCCAAAATCAATATTCATATTCACAATACGACTTTTTGATATCTGTGTAATTAAAGCAGTACATAAATATACCCATTGTTTGCAATGAAGGATTTTTCTGCATTCCATTTTTTGCCTTCTTGGATTCCTCAAATATGAATGCAGATAAAAAATCTGTAATTTCTGGTTTAATAATTATATTTTTCTTTTGGCCCGGTATACGTAAATAAATTGTAGTGAATGATGAAGTTTTATTATATTTTGCATTATGTAAGTCCTCACACTCTCTCCCCCCCTCCCTCCTCCTCTCCGTAGGCCTCTCAGAAGGCGTGCGGGCGGTCCTAGCTGAGACGTCTTGAAGCCTTGTTGACTCAGTTTGAAGATTCGCCGAGAAGCTCTCCCGTGCACCACCCCGCGTCCCGCGTGGTAGTCGCACAGCCGCCACAGCCATTGTCTGGTCTAATGCATGCACTTACGCCGGCGCGCTGCCACTCACCGCCCTGTCCCGCCCCGCCCTGGCTCACACCGCCACAAAACTGCCCCGCACCGCCCATCACTGGCACGCCCCGACCTATCCCGTCCCGCTCAACCCCGCACCGCGCGCTCCTCCTCGCCCCTTCTACACCGGCCCTTCCGCCCCGCCCCGCCCCGCCACCTCCGCCCCGTCACCTCCGCCCCGCCACCTCCGCCTCCGCCACTCCGCTCCGTTTCTCTCCGCCTCGCCCTTCCCCGCACTTTACCGCGCCTCTCCGCCTTTCCCGCCGCCCCGCAACGCTTCACAAATCCCCGCCTTTCTCCTGCCTCGCTACATTCAACTCTGTCCCGTCCCACCCCTAGCTCAATCGCTCCTCCGCCTGATCCGCAACTCCCCATCATTCGTCGCCACGCCACTCCACACCCAACCCCCCAAAGCCACTGCCTGCCATTTCCCCAATCATTGCACCCTCTTTGCGCGCCACCCACGTCCACCATCGCCACTTATCATCCCTGCCTCCACCCCAACCCGCCCTGTACACTGCCTCGTTCACGCCTACACCCCGTTCACCCCTACACACCTACACTGCCCCGTTCCGCCTCTGTACCGAACTCTGGCCCTCCTCATATCCCCACAATTTTATTCCATGTCCTTCCTCGCTCGCTTTGTCCCTGCGGTCGTCCGTACGGCACTGCTCCGGCGTGCATAATACCATCGTTTACCCACCGCCTCCTTTCGCAAATGTTCGAGTTCCCTGCTTAAGCCTCCCCCACAGGGATCTCGCAACAACCCTCTTGATCACTTTACTCTCCCTGATTTTCTCTGGCTCATTCTCTAGATCTTCTCTACCCGATTCGCTACTTTATTTTTCCCTCGGTACTCTCTTTCATCCTTTAAGAGAGTTCCCCTCTAATCCTTTGACTTAATTTCTCTATTTGGAAGCCTTCAGCGGCACTTTCCACGAGCATACTTCTCTTCCTTTAACTTCGAACTTCACCCTATTCTAATTAATTTCTACTCTTTCGTTCTCCCTCTCCCCTAGAAAGTTTTTCTCATGACTTTTTACGCCATTCTAATATCCAACTCTAGTATTCCATTGTATTTTCTAAATTACTCCATTCTCCGTACTCTATCATAATGCGGTTCTGTCCCTTTTTCTGAACCTCGCCCCGGTCCCTGCGCTTTGCGAGCAACACGATGTTGTCGCCTCCAAGATGCGAAAGTGACGCAGGCACGCGCATGTGTCGTCGGCAGAAGGAAGCTAAATTTGCATACTGGCTCAACGCCTGGCGGGAAACATGCGAGAGTAAGGCTTCGTCAAGTGCTTTACTCTGTTCTAGAATTAGTCCCGCCCCTTTCAGCGAAAGCGAATAAGCGATCTCAAGTTTATTCTGTTGTTCCTTGCATAATATTCATTCCTTTATTTTTTGTATGTATCGAATGAATGGGTCACAAGTACTGTCTGAAGGATCATGCAACCTGACTCCGAGACTATTACGCCAGCTTTCTAGATCAAAAATGATAGGAGGCTTAGACTCTCTTCTGTTTCTCAGAATATCAATGGAGTCAGAAAGTAGAATCATACGTGTCCTTTGCTCAGCATCACCGGGAATTGATCGGAAGGAAACTTTCTGGGGTCTGATTACAGTAGTCGGCCACTGAAATTCTCATCCTGGTAGGGAGTGACTTTCACCCAGATAATGTTGAATATCTAGTCCCATCGGGATTCGAAACTAGGACACTGTTATATGTGTCCTAGTTGCTGACTCACAACTATACACACTATCAAAATCTGTAGAATGTAGTTCTCTGCTTATCCCTCTATATAATATTTCATATTCTAAAGAAAGATAACAGTCGACACAAAACTCCCACACGTGTGCTACTGCTGGAGAGGGGATTGCCCTCCCCCTCAGTCGTGCATTAAATGGATTTAAAAATGAAAATAATAACAGTTTTCAGATTAGGATGGAGAAAGGAAGCACACATGCAACCCGCAGCACAGTAAATAGTTGGGAAATGATGCATTCTTGGCCCTTAAAATAACTTTTATTTTTTACTGATATATTACAGCTTGCTATTTCCTTCATTTTGGAGCTCGATATACAATGCATAACTTATCTGGATCGAAAGGATCATGGTTACGAGAGAAATATCAAAATAGTTTAGTGATAGTTTGGTAATACTACATGTACAATAAAATAGTTTAGTGATACTACATGTTCTCTAATGGAGGAAAATGTGAAAAGACGAACTGAGGCATGGTAGCATTAGTTAATTAGTAAATAAGTAAATCTGAATCAATCAAATTAGGTAAAAAATAAAATTATGTATGTATACCACGGGCATTTACTGATTCTAATAACCTCATGCATCAAAATCCCTCGGGGCAATGGCTCTCGGGCATTTTGTCACCACTCGATCATTTGAATCCTTGTAACGTCTTTGGTGCATAAATATTTATTTCTAAAACAGCATCATAAACGACCTTTGTCGTATCTGTAAATCGTTCATAAAGTAGTATTTTATGGCATTATTACGATGTATTAGTTTATGGCACGAATAATTGCATCATCGCACACTGCGAATCGCAGCGCGCGAATCGAGGGGCGCAATGCGCCTAGCAGACCACAGTTTCGAATTGCTTATGATTTTTTCGAAAATTAACTTTGAATCTTTTACTAAATTATAATGCTGTTTTATAAAAAAAACGTATACAATTCGTTTATACTGTTTTCCTACATTCGTACATTTTGAAAATTTACTTATACCGCCTTTTCCAAACAGCGAGCTTATGCAATAAATTTTCACGTGATAAACTAGTTGCCCAACGTACTTTTATCTGTTATGTTTCTTATGCCATTATCTATTAACTTTGTGCTTGTTCTGTTTCATCTTTGGAAAACAATCCAATTTGGGAGCACAGGTTGCAGATTGTTTCAAGTTAGTTTTCTATGTTCTCTTTCAAAACAATGATTCTCAAAGTGCGGAATGTTTAGAGGAGTCAAACTAGTAAAACATATTTATTTCAGTCTGAAGGTAGATGTGCTTCTTAATTGCTAATAATGTATTTTGCTGCAGTAAGATTTTATCACTTACCTTTGATGACAAAAATAACTATCTGCTCTCCTTGCTGTGGCGCCGGAATCTATTTAATCTGTTATAATCTTACATTACCTTTTTTATTTTGTATTTTTCTAAAACAAATCGAAAGAAATCAAATCAAATATTACACTCGATGGTGCAGATACTTACCCATTCGAAAAAGATGCCTGTTTTATCTTCATCGAAGTACATCTTTATCGTTTGTATAATAAATTATTTTTCTCTAGTGCATCTTCCAGTCAAATCCATCCTACATCCTACTCCAAGGTACATCCTACTTCCCATTGGGAAGTAGGATGTACCTTGATCCCTAAAAATCCTACCACATATGCGGGTCTCTTGGTTCAGCGGTGAGCAGAAAGTAAAGCCCTTTGCGATGTAACATGTACGAATGAGAAGCGACAAACCCCCACGACTACAAGGAAGTTAGGACCTCCTACCTTTAGGCGAAAGATGTACAATAAACCATTCATTGAATATCTTTCAATAATTACACCAAACCGAATAAGAAGATACACTCCTGCTGTTACCAAAGTCGAAGAATGAACTAAAGCAGAAACAGGAGTTGGAGCAGCCATAGCTGCCGGAAGCCAAGAAGAAAAAGGAATTTGAACTCTAATGATATCATTTGATATCATTAAGTATTCTATAATATTTCTATTTGTCTACATATTTTCATATACTTGAATTCTCATTATATTATGGGAATTGACGAGAAACCTTTACTGAAGAGTAAAAATAAATCGTATTTACGCAAAACTAATGGAAAAGGGAATTCAAAATTGCAAGTAAACATTATGTATATGCATTGAAAATGTCAAGAACGGATATGTCTGCAACATATAGAAAAGTAAATGGTGTTACTCAGTCAATGAAGTAATGTAAACTGGGATACAAAGGTTGAATACAAGTATATCCATCAATTGTTTTGAATGCGTACTACCCCAAGTAAAGGTTCGAAGTCATATCGGAATGGAAATAAGCGTTAAAGGGAACGTAAACATATTTCGGATTCGAAGTCTGCTTTCACTTTTTATTTGCTTTACATTTGTACAGTGTAATTTTCCCCCGAACACTTTAAGTCTGAGAGAGTGTTTTCTAAAGTATGTACGATATATCCTCCTCACTAAGTGCTTGAAAACAAGTAAAGACACTCTTGTTCACGTAAACAGGACTTGCCGACATGTTTTCGTGTTGTTGGGGAGACGAATCGATATTTTCAAGGAGAGTGTACGAGCGGAAATTAATTTAAAAGTCCTCAAAAAATTATTTGAGGATTACACAAAACTAGCAAATACACTTTTCATAGGCATTGAGAAAATCAGGTGAAGAAACTTAAAATGAAATAACGAGAAAATATCGTTTACAAAGTGGCATTGATCTATGCTTGTGAGTACGTGATTGAGGAGAAAGCAAGTTTACGGAAAGAAACATAATGTATTGGCCTTGCGATCTCTGAAAATATATTTCAATTTAAGCTTACTTTTTTGGCTTTTCCGTTTTCGTGAAGAATAATATTATAATCACTCGTTCGCTTGAGATCACATGGTTTCACTGTGATCACCACAGGGATATTTCCAGAAGTCAGTTATTTTCTATTAGAGAGGACTGATCATCTAAAAATACAAAATAACACAGATGAGACAAAAGCTCATTAATTGCTGAAGGTTTAGTGGAGAAGCTGTCGGCTAAGTAAAAACACAATTTCGAAATTAGAACGGGTCTCAAAACAACACGTGAAAGTGATATTTTCTCAAAGTATTATCACCTTAATATTAACTCCCATCATTTCATAGTTATTTTGAAGGCTTTAGCCTTTGACTCAACCTTTAGTAATTCAATAGGCCAGCAAATTTTAATTAAAGGTACCAATTGTGAGGAGGATCTTTCAGCATTTCTGCCTTGAGCGTCCACCCAGCGAAATGGCTCAGGGCGTAAGACGCTGACTTCGCATTCGGGAGGCCCAGGTTCAATCCCCATTCCGGCAATACTTCCCAGGTTTTTCGTGGTTTCCCTCAGTTATCCAAGCTAATGCTGTGATGGTCCTACTGAAAGGCCACGATCGCGAAACAGGCGTTGCTAGACGAATTTGTTAACTACGTGAAGTCACGAAGATAAAGCGAATTCGAGACATTGCGGGTTCTTAATCTGAAAAATTAAGTATCTTAATTTTAGATAATATACTGTGTGCTACGTATAGTGTGTACTTATCTTGTAGTATGTACTTCATTTTTAGATTTTTAAAAAGTTTTTGTAATTTTTTTCCCTAGATTTTTACATCTGTGATACCTGAAGATGATAAATAACTTTTGCGAAATCTCGTTTTAAAGCGAATATATTTTAACAAATCAATATGTTTTCATGTAATACATGTAAATAAATTGTCATTAAACAAGTTGGGACTATTTCTTGAATATGAAAGGCAACAGACGGGAAGCCCACAAGCCGACATGTAGGTTGGCGACGTGTCTCACGTTCTAGCAGGGGACGAACACCCCTCAAGTCCCGGCTGTAACTTGCTCTACAACAGTTTGTCAAGGTCTTCTACTGGTTGCTGACACGCGTCGTCGCATCGTAGCATGCCACGAGCTTCTCTGCGCAACTAACGTCGGGAAAGGGAACTATTACGAGTAGTAGTAACCCCGCCGTTTTACAATAGGGATGGCGTTGTCAGATGGCGGAGTGATGAACTGCGTGGAGGGGCGATTTTGTCGTGGCACTCGTGCCACAGACTCCCGCTCATGGCATCGACCTTGACAACACTGCTCTACACTCGCAGGGCTAACGAGCAAACTAGTAGACGCTCCCGATAACACCAAATACTCACAGAGTCCTTCAGGAACAGAGGCGCAGCGCATCTGCTGGCGTTCTCGAGCGGCCTTGGCGGGCGTGCGAAAGGGGACTTTACTCGCGCGGAGGGTTCGCTGGCGGGGTTGCGCTGCGAAGTGCCACTCCCTCGCCGCTGTTTAACCCAATTACCACCTCGGCCACTGCCTCCCTGCCGCTGGTCCAACGAGCGGAGGGGCGCCCTGCAACCCGCGTGGCACAGGATGGAATCTAATTGGCTAACTGGATGTGGGGCTCGGGACAGTGTGTGTTCACATGCGTGCGTCTGCTCGTGCGTTATGCGGGCTCTCTTTTAACCTTTGATTGCACGTCAGAGTCCTTTTTGTCAGTTTCCTCTGACAAGGGGCAAACAATTTTTCAAGGAATAGAGTATGAAGGGTTTTATTCGTATGAAAATAGATGGAATGTCGATGTAACCCTGGTGGTTTCAATATGGTTAAAATATAATTATCTTTAATCATATTTGTAATTTCATTGGCACAACTATTCGTGTTTATGATTTTATTTCGATATTAAATTAATATTTCACAATTTTTAATTTTCAGTCAAAAATTCTCAGAATTACAAGTAGCAAAACATCAGTAATGTTTTTTTTCGCTTTCTCAATTAAGTATGAAATGTCTATTTATAAATATAATTATCGTTTTTGCTTTTACAGTAATTAAAATCGGGTAGTAATCATATTTCATTATCTTGTTCCTCTCTCTAACCATTATTCGTATTGATGTTCTTTATTTTATTGTTGTTTTGGCGGTGGTGGTGGTTGGTGGTTGAGCATGTTCTCTTCACAGAACTTTTAATCAGAATCATTCAAGTTTATTTTTATCCTCAGTCATGAAGTTAAAACTAAAGTAGAGAAATTAAAGAGCTGAGCGCAGTAGTGGCCTAACCCCCAAAAGTGAAAAGTGAAAAATGACGCAGTTGTTAACTAAGAAGGTGGGCAATCTTTGTACATAGTTGGTTTGACCAGTTTTCCTCTACAATGTTCAGAATTAAGACTCAATTTTTCTCTTCACAGCTCATTCTAACCACAACTATGGTACTTAATTTTGATTTTTTTTCTTCGTTTTCTTTAAATGTGGTTTAGACCAATGTTGCGCTAACACTTTCAATTGTGTGACAAATGGAAAATGTCAATTGCTCTAGGGAAAGAATGGGTCCAGTGACTCTACCCCTCCCCCTCCCCCTCCCAGTCTAATGAAAGGGAGCTGCTCCTCGCAGCCTGCGGCCAAGAGAGCCCTCGCACCCCAGGCTCATCGCCAGCGCTGTTTTGACGTTTAATTCGGACGCGGGATTTGCATTAAGGGCAGCATGTCCGCGCGACGCGCGACTAGAGCTTAACGCTCGGCGCCTGGGCCTTCCCATCAGGCCGCTCCCACCCGCGTACTGTCCCAAACGCCGCGTCTTGCTCTCCTTCACACCCCTCTGCCAGTTGCTCTCTAACCCCCCCCCGCCGCTTACCTACTCCCTCTCTCTCGGCACCCCACCCATGTGCTGTCCCAAACGCTCCGTCTTCCCCTCCCTCACACCCCTCTCTCATTTGTTGTCTGACACGCCCCTTTGCCTACTTCCACTCACCCGGCACCTTCTCTGACTTCATGTGCTTCCTTTAAGCATCCTCCCTGCTCTCTCTTGCTCTCTCTTTCATTATCCATCAGCATCTGCGTCTTCTCTCCATTCTTATCTCCGCTTGTCTCATCCACTCCTCAATGTCTCTTGAAATGACCCTGTCAGCCCCTGGCATCCTTTCAGCTCCTACTTTACCCAATCCAATAAGGTGTCTACATTTACGACCTGTATGAATTTCATTTCATATCATTATGTGCCATTTGATATTTTTACTTATCAAATTGTTTGTACTGTTCTGAGCTGATTTGTTCAGTTTTGCGATTAATTTTGAACTATTCCTCATCTTTCCTTACCTCAGGTTATTCACTTTACGTTAATTTTCGTGAATTGTAACAACCTTGAATAAAAATTATATATAACTGATATTTGATATTAGTTTTAATTTAGTCCCTCTGATCGCATGCAGTAAAATTAAATTTATATTTGTTCTCGATACTATTTAGTTTCTAGTTGTGGCTTCTCTTTTATATTTCCGAATTAACATAACGTATGTGAGTCACTTGAGTATTGTTGTTTCGATATTACTCTGATCCAATTCAACCCAGAAAATCGTTTTTATTTATTATTTTGCCATTCTAAATGGGAAACAATTAAATTCAAAGTGTGAAGGTGAAGTGCCACGGCAAATATACCATCGCAAAGGATCTTTTACGCTCAAGTTTGATATACGCTTAATTTATCTTCTAACCTCGACCTTTCAACGTTATTCTTCATAAGAAGACGTCATCCCTTTTAGTGCGTAGGTGGGTCTCTTTTACGTGGTGCTGTGTTCTCAAAGAGCAAGAGCGCGTTACGAGCCATATGATTTCAGTATGAAGTTTATATTGCGGTGGCCTTTGTTTCCCACCGACGAAATACCCAGCGGTGAGGCGGAGTGGGCGCGGGACGTCACAGTTCCTCGGGGTCTTATCTGCGCCGTTCCCTCGCCCCCAGCGGGCAGGCGGGCGGGCGATTGGCTGCTCGGCTCGGCAGCCGCCCAGGGCGATAAAGGCGTCGTAAAGGCGCGTGCCGCAAATGTTTATGGGCGATAATGGTAATTACGCCTGCCTCGACGGCGCAGGGGCTCGGAGCGGTGGCCAAGTACGCGGAGCTGAAGGCTGCATGTTCGAACCTTGAGTGGGGCGTGGATGATTTTTACAAAGTGTTATTGTGGGTTGGTTGGGTTTCTCATACCACCACGTATCCCATCGCAACATCATTTGAAGTGATTCTGGACGTGTCAGCTACTAAGTTCATTTGTTCCGTAGGTGTAGTGAATGTTGTATCGCCAGCTGGATGGATCAACCATCGGCTACCGGAATTTTCCCATCGCGTTGATGGGCGATTTCTTGCCCATCAACGCGACATCGCCCCAGCCAGGACAAGCTCCCGACCGCTCTCCCGGCATATGTAGTAGAGCAGTGCGTGTGTGTGTGTGTAAGTAAGGGGTAGGATAGGACAAATAACGGAAAGATTGCATGGGTTCATGGCCCTTTTGTTAGGGTACTGCTCTAGCATTCGCCTGGAGAAACCTCGGAAAACTACCGATCAGAGCAGCCAGCCGCTAGAACTCTCCTTCAGACATCAACAGAACTCGACCAAGCCATCTAGAAAAAAAATGTGCCACCGTCGGGACTCGAACACTTGCACCTTCCGGTCAGAGTCGCTGCAAAGTCAGCGGCAATGCTGGCTTTGGGCGAAACTCAGCCGAAATCATAATTATAGAAGGGCGATGACAAACTTCCGTGAAGGTGGTGGTTGTCTATAGTCCGAACGTTGTCTCGCCCTGCTTTCGGGGCACGCATTCGTTGCAATGCGCTCTGGAGCTTTTATGCGGTCTAATAAATCCCTAAGCAGAGGGTTTGAGCTGTTTTGTGAGCGGGACTCGCCTTTCAAAGCCGCTGCAGTCGGAGTATTCCTACGAAGATGGTGCACTTCGGCGTGTTGCGTAATGGTTGGTTTTACTTGAAGGCTTGTAAATCCTAGTTTGAGTGTGCCTCTGATTTTAAATATACCGGAAGTAAACGTTCATTTATTCACGAAATATCCTGCATTATTCTTTGTGTTGTGCGAACGAGTCAGTATTAAAAGTCGGAGAAGGACGAAGTATCTTGTGATAATTAGCCAACTTTCCGATTTTTTCCGTTTGAGCTTTCATTACTTGAGGGTAAGTCTCTTGTTGGTGAAGGTGTCAAGGACAAAGTAAACATTGTGCACTGACATTTCAAAAACATCTCGCAATTGTTCTTTCCCGGTCCCACGATCGTTTTACGCATTTCTGGCCTTGAATATACAAAACATTTTTGTTAAAATAACGTTCATTAGCGGCAATTTCTGTCTCACACGATAATTCCTTCAGATGGTGAATGTAATTTCTTAAAAACGTTGGTCAGAAATATGAATTCTTGCTCGCCAATATTTCCTTAATAAACGTAAAGTGATCATTTTAATTTCTCATAAACTCCACAAATCGCATTAATTTCTCGGAGTTACCTTCCGTTCTCAACATCCTCTTTCCGTTAACGAACTTCAAATAGAATAATGGATATTTAAGCTTCTGTGAGAGCGCGTTTTGAGAAAGCATTCTCGTTACCTTGGAAACGAACTCTTCTGCACGTGTGGTCTTACAGCCCGGAAGGCATCGGTCGTGGTGTTTTCCTAACACCTTTACTATTCGCTACCTTTACTCGTGTATATGACATCTTGTTTTCATTTTATTTATTTATCTACTTGTTTCTTGCTTTAAATTACCTGTTTCTCATATAAATTTGATTTTCTTGTTTAGCCTAAATTTCCGGCTTCTTATTTAAATTCTCTAAAAATGACACTATTTCCCGAGCTGTCTGTTGTGCCGCTTAAACGACATTTCTCGTTAGTGTCCCAACCTTTGCTGTACGAGCATAATTCGAGCAAACTGTAAGAACATTAAATTTATTGATAGAATGAAATATTCATTTGCAGTATTCTGAAATAACAATGTGCATTGATATTTTTCTATTTTTATTTTATATTTTTCTTTTCATTATATTGCAATACTGTGCTGTTGAGTTGCTGAAGTTACGAGGAGAATCCCTAAGTCGTCAACACAGTTTATTGTAGCAGATATAATACATATTGCGCTATTTGTTTTCACATAATCTCCACCAGAATTGAGACACTTTTCATAGCGTGGGATCAACATTTGTGTCCTAGTAAAATGGAAATCTGCAGCTTGTAATTGATAATAGTGTTTGACAACCATCTGCAATTGTGTCTCACTATACATGTTATGATGCCCGGACAGAAATTTCTTTAGATGTAAGAAAGGTGGAAATCGCTAAAGATGAGATCGGGACTGTAGGTTGGATGGCCTTACATGGCTCTTGATGTATTGCATTTTGAAATAAATATTTTGCCTTCACTTTTATTAAATATATACACCATACTATTAAATACTCTCCTTAATCACCAGTTATTTCTGAAGGTTTGGAGTGAAGGATCACGAAAATAAACTCGGTGCGGTATCCTGTGACATGGCGAGAACACTGAAATGTTAATTACTAAATGAGACAAGAGTTTCTCAGAAAGCATCATGCTACGCTCGAAAATTCCAAAATTGTTGCTGATGACTACTGGCTGTCTTTGTCACTGATTACTTCATAGGTCAAAATTTCGTAAACGGCCCATGCGAAATGTTAAGTGAAAATTGTCTCACTCCTTTTAGCGTTCAACGTTCTTCTGTTAAATGTTGTCTTGGCCAAGCTCGGCTGGGCAAAAACATTCCGGCTGCGGCACTTTACCTTCAGCCGTTTCTGACAGGGCAGCCGTTGGCGCTTCTCAAGGTAGCCCATGCGCGATGAGGGCGTGGCAGAGCCGGACAAGGAAAGGCGGGAGCGAGGCTCTCCGGGAAGGGCGGGGAGGGGGAAACACGATGGGGCGCGGCTCAGGAGGAGAGGACGTGAAGCGCAACGGAGTGATGTGGCGTGGCGGGGCGGGGCAAGGCAGGGCGGGGAGCCGAGTGGTCCTCTGGGGTACGGCTGGACAAGACAGGAGGATGGAGCGCGAGGAAGGGAATGAAGGATCTGAGCTTGTGAGGACAGGTGGGAAGCAGAACTGTACGGCAGTGTTGTCAAGGTCGGTGCCACGGGCGGGAGTCCGTGGCACGAGTGCCACAACGAAATCGCCCCTTCACGCAGTTAGTCACCCCGCCACCAGAGACAACGCCATCACTATTGTAAAACAGTGGGGTTACTTATATTTTCCTTTCCCGTCGCTCGTTGCGCAGAGTAGCTCGTGGCATGCTACGGCGCCACGACGCGTGCCTCTGCCATCCGTAGAAGACTTTGACACCACTGCTGTACGGGATAGGGAGGGTCGCGGGAATGGGAATGGAGGATGTGGGCGAGTCAGGACAGATCCAAGCTTGGCGGCGAGAGTCCGGAATTTCAACTCCCATAAACATGGTGGAGACCATTACAGTGACGCGCTCTCCTGTAGCACCTTCTTACAGGAACTACTGTAAAATACGAACTGTGCCAACGATAATTAAAACGTGCGTGGCTGCTGCGAGAGTTCGCTAGTCACAAGCGGTTACAAAAGCTAGCACCGATATTCACGCTTTTTTCAACGGTTTCTTATAATTATATACTATGAATAATTGGCCCCTTAGAAGACACTTTGCGTATTTCTTACAAATTAGCCAATTTTTATGTGCGGAAGTTAACGAACCTAACATGCAGCTGTGCCTGGCAACACTAGCGACTCCTGTAGAAGCACCCGCCAGATGTCTTCGATTTTGATGGAGAGTTCAAAAGCCCTGGTGACAAGCAGAACGGTACGGGACAGGGAGGGGCCCGATGGAGCTAGGCAGAGGGGGAAGCAGGACAGGGCATGGAGTGGCGAGGCATGGCGGGGAGAAGCGGGGCAGGGCGCGGCGTCGTATGGTGCGGGGCGGGGCGGGGCGGGGCGGGGGCGGGGCGGGGCGGGGCGGGTGCCGCACTGGGCGTGGTCGCACGCAGCGCCCTCCGCTGGCACGCACAGCCGGAGGTCACCGCCACCGCACCCAGCCCCAGCCTCGGCCCTTGCCCCAGCCTGCCTGCGTGCCACTGCAGCGCTCACCGACACGTGCCGACTCCCTGGGCGCCCGTGGCAACTCTCGCTGGAAACACGGACAAGGAAAAAAGCAATGCGGCCTATTATATTATGGCCATCTATAAGGGATGGCAACAATTTTTGCCTTCGAGAAAGAAACACGGATTGGGTTAGTCTGAGGCAATGATGTCAAGGTATCGTACTGGTGGCAGAGACACGCCTGGTGGCACCGTGGCATGCCACAACCTGAACAGCGCAACTAGCGTCGAGAAATGAAACCATTAGTAGTAACCCCGCCGTTTTTCAACTTCGTGGAATCGTATGTAAGAAAAGTGGATATGCACAGAAAAATAGAAGTAAAAATGTAAGTAAAAATAACAAACATTCTTAAATTTACTTATCGTATTTCTTGTGTAATACATAAATGCGTTCAGAGCGACTTTGGCTACCTTCTGCTCTCTTGTAGCGAGGTGATCAACTGCGTGGAGGGGTGATTTCGTGGCGCTACCCGAGCCACGGACTCCCGGGAGTGGAGTGGACCTTGGCACCACTGGTCTGAGGAGTCAAGTACGGTAGCTCGTTTCCAGAGGGCAAGCACCACTGATTACCACTTTTCAAATCTGTTTCGAACCCTCCGGAATTTGTGGTGGACATCGCGGGTTCCAAGCAAAATTATTCGGTGATCTTCATTTTTCCTTGTCTTTAATTCCACGATTATTTCATCACCCTGCCTATAATTTCATAACAATTAACTGTCTGTTAAATCACTCATTCATCCTTGTAAGGTCAATGGGCATAGGTACAGATATTATAATGAATATAGCAATATTCGTGATGTCGCCGCTTTCAGGTTTCTCTTGGCTGTCCGGCAGTCAAGAAGATTATGAAATAATGTTCGGCACGTTGGCGACAATGGCTAAATCAGATGCCACAAGTTTTATTTTAAATGGTACACCAGTTACTAAATTGATGACCCAAGGGTTGAGACAATTTTGCACAAGTTTTCGGCGTCTCGTGGTTCGTACAGCCGAAAACGTCATTCTTTATACGAGCTCTGGTGTTACCCGTAGCAGGGAGCGTCCGGGGGGCTAGATATCCACTTCTGTGTACTGGAATTCAATTATCGGTCTCACTCGAGAGAAATTTGAGATGAACCCTCCAGGTTCCGGCAGATTTCCTCTGAATTCTCCCGTTTTTCTGCTTCTCAATCCAGATAGACCACAAAAGCTCAAATCCTGAGACTTTGTCAGACCAGCAATGGCTTACGTAGGTCCAGCAGTAGCAAGTACATCATACAAATTATATTTTTGTATTAGTACGTTGTCTTTTAGAGAATTACCTACTCACATAAAATGAATTTCAAGAAAATAATGAAAGAAATTTGCATAATTTTAAATCGGAAAATTGAATTAGTTCTGATATCTGTCACGTGATGAATAAATAGCCCAATAAATAGCCCAAGTTAATATGCGTGATTAGGTATAAACTTCTTGTTTGTCCCCAAGTAATGCAATTTTCCTATAAAAATCAGATAGTCTGAAATTTCTCACCAGGGAATTTTGATTTTAAGAATTCTCAGAGCCTTAATGGTTTCATAACAGTAATATGAAAATTCCACTTTTTTCAAAAACTTTGTGCTTTATTTCTCATTACCATTTCTGAAATATTTTTCGTGTATTACGACTGGAAATACTTAGAATGTTTGAATGTTGTATCAGTCAGCTTATTATTGAGAAACAAGCTATCATTGTAGCCATGTGTGTAGCAATTACTGTGATGCAGATGACGTTTTGTGGTATGTAATCTTTCTTGCAGAATTAGTTTATGACTTCGAGGAATCCGCTTTGTAGCAAGCCTCTGATTCAACTGGGACAGAAGCTCAAACATACGCTCTAATGCACTGTTTCTCCAGTGCCACCCGCGTGTTTGTCGAGATGCCGAGCAGCCCCACCCCTCATTTGTCCCGCAGGCGGTGGCTGCCTGCCTTCGCTTTGCTATGTGCCGCCGCCGCCGCCGTCGCTGCTAGCTCCCCCCCCCCCGACACCCTCATCACTCTGTGTCTCCCCCTGCGCCACATCCCAACCACTCGTCCCCTCCCAGAGTCTCGTCGCAAGCGCTGAGCCGTGCCCCACCACCCGCATCCTCTACCTGCAGTGTCCTGACTAGCGTCCGCCAACTACGCAACTATGCCCCTGTCAATCTCACTCGATCTCCATCTCCCCAGCGCAAGCCGTGTTGTAGCGCTTAAGCGGTCGCCTTCCCTTCACATGCATTCTGTTACCTCGAGCGTGGCCGCGTTTCCGCGTTCCGCTCTGTAAACTATTTTCCGTCTTCCCGCCGTTCCCCTCTGCGTTTCGCCCTCCGTTCACTTCTCCACTCTGTTTCTCCTGACATAATCCGTCTCGATCCCAACTCCCCTGTCGACCCCGCTTGTCGCCTCCATTCACTGTCCCGTTCTTTGTTTGACTCGTCGTTCCGCTCTCCACTTCGTTCTCCGCCTCATCTTCGTTCCGGTCTATCATCCCTTTTCCACCACTTTCCTCGTCACGTCCGCGGACCCGCTCTTCGCATCGCTCTCCACTTTTCGCTTCGCTCTTCTTCTTGCTGTATCCGCCCCGATTTCTCTCTCCGCTCCACTTCGTTCCCCCGCCCCCCAACTAGCCCCTCTTCGCTTCTCTCCCCGTCCCACTTACCACCACGTCCTCAGCCCCGATCCAACCTGTTCTGCATCCCGCTCCGACACGCTCTTCGCACTGCTCTCCATCCCTCTCTCCGTTCCTCTTTGTTAACCGCTCTCTCCGTCTAGCTCTCCTCCTACTCTTACCTTCCCTTTCCTCCACGTTCTCTATCAACGCTTTCCGGCACGCTCTCTATCCCGCTCTCCGTGTCGCTCTCACCCCTCCGTTCTCCTCCCGCTCTCCACTCATCTCTCCCCCACTCCCCTCGCTCTTCTCGCCCCCCCTTCATGCCGCCCTCCGCCGTGCACTTCTCCCGCTCCCCCTTGCTCTCCGATCCCCGCTGTCGTCCCACTTGCCGCCCCGTCGCTCGCCCCGCTCTCACCGTCACTGCGCGCCCCGTTCGTTTCCCGCGAATCTCTTCACCTCGTCGCGTACGTCACGCACTCCACAAACTCCTCAACCACTTCTCTCCCCCGACCCGCCCCCGTCGCGTAATCAACTCGGCCCGTTCGCCGACCCATTATCTCAGGTAGAATTACCTCCTCCAATAGGGAGTCGCTGTTCTAGAGGTATCGCGAACAACGCCGCCGCTTCGAGCATTATTATCGCATCGCTCCGCGTGGAGAAGAGAAGGGCGCGCGGTCGGGGCGGGGCGGGGAGCGTGGAGATGAGCGTAATCTCCACGCACGCCCGAGGAGCCCTCGCCTACTTCGCCGCTTGCCCTCGCGCGGGGCGGGGCGGGGCGGGGCAGGCAGGGCAGGGCGGCCTGGCGCGGCGTCTCCTTGTTTGCGCTGGAAGCGGCCTAATTTGAGACATCGGCAAAGCGAAGCGAAGCGCGGGAGAGGGGGGTACGACGGGGATGAGGCGGTGAGGTGAGGTCGAGGCCTCCGTGCGTACAGGTTACTGGGGCGCGTGCCACCGACTCTTGCGACCTGACGAGAGTACTCAGGCAGCGGATTGGCGCGGGAAAACGTTCTTCTTCACCGTCGTGATAATTTTTTTTAAATTTTATTTTCTTGCCGTTCGACTTTCGTCTTTCAGGGATTTTGATGGGTACAATGTTACACACAATGAATTTACGGGGCCATCCTAAGGCAAATGCGGGTCTCTGTTCAACCCTTCACTATTTTTAAAATTTCATATTTGAATAACTTGACTAAGGGAAGATTTGCATTTATTGTTTAGAAGTGGAGGGAGGGTGTTTGTGGGAAAAGAGGACAAATGATTTTACGAGTCAGAGTGGGCGAAAGAGATCTTTGGGGAATATGGATCTAATACGTGAAGGATAGTGTGCGTTTTGACCAAGATTGAATATTGAAGTGTTCGGACATGCTGGGAGGAGAGAGTAATATTTTTTAGGGTGATATTTTTTCACTGTTTCTTGTTTCACCCTCGTCTTCCTTTCATGGGCATTTAGTCTTCTTATGTATAGTCTTCTCCTGCATCGTCTTCATCGTCTTGTTCCTCGTCGTAATCTCTGTCTTGTTTCCCATCGTAACCTTCATCTTTTTTCGAATTCTTGTACGTGGTGAGTATTTAGAATTACTTCAACCGGGATACTCGCGAAGAAAATCACGGAGAAACGCAATCTACCTCTAGATATGTTATTCCCGACAGTAAACCGCCAATCTAGCAACTGACAAATTTATCACATTCTCTTCTTCTCCTGGATGCCCACATGTTTTAAATCTTTTCTCGCTGCATTTAACTGTACAGCCTCTAAAATACATTAATATTTGCAGTTTTTGTTGTTTGTTTATACGGTGTGACTAAGGGCAGAAAATTATTACAAAATATGAAAATGGATGTATGACGTAAATAAGTTGAGACGGAAATTAATTTAAATAATGGATTTAATATTATTTCATTTCTTTTCGAAATAGGAAACGATACAATGCGAAAAAATAAAAAACGTTCTTCTAGGTATCCACAAACTGATATTTCTAAGAACAAACTTAATTTTTGCACGTATATATTGTGTGTTCATTGTGTAATTTCACGATGATGTCAAGAAAGATCATATAAATAAGGTTTATAATTAAAATATATAATTTTTGAAGGAGAAGTTAATTGCTTCATTTCATCACGTCCTTCCCCTCCCTTCCATGTAAGCGATATTCAGATTTCTTCATAGCATACAACAATGAACTAACAATCGATTTTCAACTCATAAATATGGAAGACTTTGTGGCTTTCCGTTCAATATCACGTGAACAATTGCTGACAGGTACATATGACAGATGTGACCTGCTCTGCGATTTGATCATTCCTTGTGTAGAAAAAACATTGTAGGGTGCGTTCTCTGTTGTCGGTGCATCCCGTTCGTTCTTGGGGCTAATCCCTGAAGACCTCACGTGTCGCCTCCTCGCAGACATGATTGATGACTATTTTTTCAGGAGGAAGAAACCGACGGGAGGAAAGGATAAAGAGTGACGTGCAGAACATCCGCCATAAAGGCTTTCAAGCTTCTGAGTTATCGTTCATAGTGAAGATCGCGACTACGCTAGAAAAACAAACATCTTTTTTGCTCATGTGGTTTCTCTTCATACCAGCCACTTATAAGTAGTTTTTCTACGATCTATTGCGTTAAGATTATGCCTGTACCAATTATTTCACATTTTTTCTTATCAATAACAACATACTTTTGTAATTTTGTTATAGCTTTTAAAAATAGAATATAGAAAGGGAAAACTAAAATGAAGTGTAATAATATAATTTAACCGTAACTATTAATGCGTTATAATTATATTCTCTATAATCTATGTATTATTATGTTGGATATCAGAAAATTGCGAAGTAGATTTGCTTTCTAAAACCAGCTGGTTACGCATTTTTTTAAGCTGAATGTAGCTATGTAATTGTTAATTTTCCTGTTTTCGAAAACCCTCATTAGATATCGTATGGAAAAATACGTTCATTAAGAAATTTTCAAGTTATAATCTAAAATAATGTTAGTAGATAGTTCACATTTTATTATTTGCTTCAACAGTACAAGATGCAGCATTCCGGTTTATGAATGCTTTACACGAAAAATCCGAGAGGAAATAATTCTTTACTTTCTTCGGGAAAGGCATTAAATTACAGCTTTTCTCCTCTGCCAATTCCTATACGCTGTGAGTCGATTTCCTAGCGGCGGCGACTATTCTACGCCGGATAGTGCATGCGAATCCCGCGCAAAGCGTAGATGTTTTAATCTTCATCTTGTGATTGTGGCGCAGTAGACAAGATCAAACCACTACATATGTCTTACAGACTTCTTAATTATAATTCCACGGTGTAACTAAGGGCAGAAAATTATTCCTTATTCCGAAATGTGAGAATGGATGTATGACGTAAATAAGTTGTGATGTAAATTAATTCAAATTATGGATTTAATATTATTTCATTTCTTTACGAAACAGGAAACTACACATTGCGAAAAAGTAAAATGAGCTCTTCTAACAGGTATCCGCAAACTGATATTTCTAAGAACAAACTTAATTTTTACACGTGCGTGCATTATGAAATTCACGGTGATATCAAAAAAGTTCATATAAGATAATATAAAATTCATATAAGAAAGTTCCCCGTCAAGTCATGTGGCGTTTTCCTCTTCGTGGCCAGCAGCAAATTTTAGAGAAATGGTCAGTAGAATGGTTGATGGAGCCCAAACCGCTGCTGCAGAGCGTAGCAATTTGTTTCCGCGGTGCTTGTGCCGAGGGCAGAAACGCGAGTGCGTTGGGCAAGCAGCTCACGGCCTCTGAGGCCCCTCAGTGGCATTAGTGCCAGCGCCCGCGGCATCCTCTCGTCAGCGGATTTGCTTTCTGGAGAAAATCGAACGCCCCCTCTTGGGCCCGCTTCGCTCTGCCTCGCCAAGCCTGGGCCGTTCGCCGCCCAACGCCAGACCGTCGCGTTCGCTCCATTCCGCCCCGCGCCATCTCCCCAACCCACCCCGCCTCGTGTAACCACACACTCCATACGCCGCTCTACGCATCCTCACTCCAAGCAACCTAGCTGCACGCAACCCCGGCCCTCGCCTCTTGACACTTCCAACGCGCATCTCTTCACCCCGCCATTTTCCATCCTGCCCTTCTCCATCCCGCCCGTCTCCACCTTGCCCCCTCTCCTACTCGTCCCCTCTCCTCCTCGCCCCCTCTCCTACTCCCCACCTCGCTCCCTCACCATCTCGCCCCATTACCATCCTGTCTCCTCTCTTCGCCCCCTTTCCACCTCGCCGCCTCTCCACCCTGCCCCCTCTCCATCCCGCCCCACTCCATCCCCCTCTCTATCCCGCCCCCACTCCATCCTGCCCCCACTCCATCCTGCCCCCACTCCATCCCGCCATCTCTCCATCCCGCCCGTCAACATCCCTTCTCTCCCCAGCCGCTCCATTCTGACTTCATCCAGCTCCTCCCTATTCAATCCTCTCCAGCGCGCCCCGCTCCGCTACGCCCTGCTCCGCACCGCTTTGGCCAGCTATGGTGAGCGTCCCCCGAATGGGCACCGTCGCCCAGGTTCACGGCGGTTTTCAGAGGACACTGTTCGTGACGAGGTCGCAGGTTATTGAATCCAAGCCTTTTACCTCCCTGCAACTCGCTTCGACGCGTCCGTCCCATTTGGGACGGCGCCTGTAGTTGGCAGGGTGAGCTTCAAATAGCTTCTCTGGTGTCCAGCTCACCACCTGTCGTTCCACACTACTAGCGTTTCTACATTCTCTGTCGCCGTCGGCCCATCCCACTCTTCTTCACTTTGTTTTGCTCTATTCCTCCTCATCGCTTTTCCACCCATCATTTTCTTTCTCTTTTTCCAGACAGTGCACTATCACTCTCGTCTCATCAACAGCATTCCATCACAGCCACCGCTTCACTGCGCTCTGCCTCCTCAATCCATGTTCCGCCATTTCGTGTTCCATCTTTCCGGCCCCAGAAATGCCCATAATTTCTGCCCAGGGCATCGTATTTCGTTCGTAACTTCATGGAAACATCGGCTTTCATTTCCCTTATTCTCTATCTTCCTTTGTGTCTCAGTACAATCGCCCTCTCTCTCTTTCGCCCGATCATTATCGCGAAGTTCGCAATATTACACTTGCGCAGTACAGGACGAAAAATACTGGAACACGTAGGTTGGGGCAGACCGTTCGCAGACGGGCTGTACAAGAGCAATTTTCGTTGTTAATATAATTATTTACAAAGTACGCAGTTTTGGCACAGGTCCAGGTAGTCTTGATTTATTCAATTTTGCCTTCGAAATACAGGTTACCTAAAACCTAAACCACCGTTAACACGAAAACAGGTGGCCAATAGTACGTAAGACAGCGTCTTCCGCGGACAGCGCGGAAGACAGTTTGTAGGAAGCTGTTTGTCCCATATCACTTGCCACGTGCGCTTCAAGTTCAAGGGCAGTAGCCTGAAAATTCCGAGGACATTTTAACTATTGCCGTAGAAACGCGTTTGGTAATACATTTTTCGTTCATTGTCTGTGGTTTATATGTGCTGTCGCTAACGGATGAGTTTAATTATTACTTTTATTTATCACTGTTATTACTTTTACTCGCCAGTTGGATGGCTCATGGACTGCGAGCTAACTTATATTGGTTAGACTAAAAGAAAATTAGAAACTAGAAATAAGAGCATGGAAGGGACGTTAGGGAGCCATTTAACAGGCAGAACTCGGTAACGATTCATAGAATAGAAACAGGACATATATTGGATTTTGCAAGTGTTAAAATTCTTAATAATGAAACCAAGAGATTCCCAAGAATAATTTCTGGAACTCTACATATTACATTAAATGAAACGAAACCATGAATTCGATGGTAGAATGTGACAACTTCACTAATGCATATGATAATATATTACGTATAATTAAATAATATTTCAAAACAATTTCTTCCATTATTGACCCCTTCCTCCCTTTGGTCACCTGATCCCCTTACCTCTTAATTATATTTACAAATTTGTTTTTCTTACGTTCGCTGAACTAAACTTCGAATTTATATGTAATATATCTATAAGGTAAGCTTCCATTAATTTTATTTCCTGCTAAAATGATGTTATATAAAGATCGATTTCATTTCAATATTTATGTAATAAATTTAATTTTATCCAAAAGAATTTGTACCTGAAGATGGAGACGAACAGTCCTCTCAAAACGTTGTACGAACTTCAACTTTATTTTATGAATTAAATGATTCTGGAATTTCACACGATTGTCTATAATAAATGGAACATTTTCTTTATGCAATTATGAAAGAAAATCAATAACAGCTTAAGGATACATTATTTTTACTCGCTCTTTTTATTCTTTGCATTCAAGAACGCTTTTCCATCTCGATTTCTTCAGCTTCTCCTTTGCCTCCGTGCACGCTGTCCTGCTTCTTGGCTACTCGGGCTCCGTCTCAGATCGCCACCAGCTGCCCACGCTTCTCAGCGCCAAAGTGAAGTCTCGTTGGCGCTCCTCGCTGAGTGCATTTTACGACGCGAGAAAAAGTTGATCCGGGATGGATTAAGGCAATCTGCGGGGAATTTTCTTTGATGGAATTGTTTTGTTGCGACGCTGTCTCTTCCGGACCCCGCCCGACTAACCGTTCTTCGAAGGGGATTTATCTGGCTTGAAAGAGATACAATTCGAATATTTCAAGTGGAATGACTAAAATTAATTGTACCTAGCATTTGTAGAATTGTAATGTTTTCTTATAAAAAAGGTTTAAGGGGACTATTAATTTTCCACTACATCGCGTAGGGATGAGGATAATGTTATTGATCGTACACTTTGTGTTTGTCCCCCACTGCCTCGTTCATTACCTTATGCGTCAATCGGTCGAGAGTGATTTTAGAAGAACCAAACGCTCTATTCTAAGCTGGGAAGTTATACAGGCTGCTTAAATTTACTTAAAATCAATTTGACGCGCATTAGCAAAGTAAAGAACAAAACGGACATACGTTAATTTTGAATTTGTTTTTATTATTATTATTATTATTATTATTATTATTATTATTATTATTATTATTATTATTATTATTTAGGCACTGCGTATATCGCAGTCAGTAGTTTGTTACTTCTTTCAACCATTCTTCATCACTGATTTATGTGAATGTTGAGTTGTATTTGTAGATCTACTAATCTCTAATTCTTTTTATAAGGTATTCGATACAAATATAAAAGAAATACTCCGTAATTCAATTCTTTCATTTTAACATACTTTGTTGTTGCGCTTAAAGTAATTTCATAGACTGTAATTACAATAGAAAATTAATTTTCAATTTATTCCAAACACACTAATATAAAGAGAAGTATATCCGTCATTGAAATGGGAGAGTTATTGGTTGGTGGCGTAGAGGTGAATTCGCAGGAGAACGGTGGAATCACATTTAATTAGTTGCGTTCGAATCGGACGAATGGTTCCAATCAGGTATGTGATGAGAGGCGCATTGACTGGTGAGCTCACTTGAGCCATCCGCCCGCATGGGCTGACGGCCGCTGACAAGGCCTCTCTGTGCGTTTCTGACTCGCTGCCCTGGTATTTCAAGCGCTTGCTTCCAACGAATGTGGCACACGCTGGAAAATATAATGGTAGATACAGATAGTACTAATTATTTACAATATTCGACGCATTGAGGCTTAACGAGATTTGAAGGAAACTATTCAAGTGATTGAAGTCATCTTGTCTCATTTCGTTAACTGACACGTTTTGTTTTCAGTTTTGATTTTCGTTTTATTGTCAAAATTTCTTTATATTCTGTTCTGTATTTGTTCTTTTGTTTCTTTTGTATCCTTCTGTTACATTCTATTTTTTTTTTGTTTCTGTTGAATCCAAATCTAGTACTAGATAGGCATGAGCTCCTGCGAATTGAATAATATATTCCATGAAATACATATTGAACACACATTTTAGAAAGTTGACGGTATTGCGTTATGATCAATTCAGTGCGAAATTGCAGATCTCGCTGCAGCTCCTGATGGGAAAACAAAGCAAGAATAAATGTATTTTTAATGGGAGTTGGATCAGTATACTCAGTCCAGGCCAGCGGACGGTCTTCTTGACCTGTAGGGTTGAGCCACAGCGAAGACCACATCACTCAAAAAACTCTGTTACCGAACCAGCCAAAGGAGCCAATTGTCAGCTGACACGGTCTTGGATTGATTGATTAATTTGAATAGTGATTCCGAACGCGGGAACTGCTAAAGTCATTAGTTTCGTAAGTGTAGTACATGTTTTCATCTCTTGAGGTGGCGGTGATCTTCCCTCGGTGGATGGTGAAATCCGTCGTCCACCTATCTGTCGGTTAGCGGGATTTTCCCCGACCAGATATCTCCCACCAGTAGTGGAGCACCATCCCCGCCGGCACAAGCTCTAAGCTCCCCACCAGTCTCCCGGCATGTGTGGTAGTGTAGTACGTTGAAATGTAGCTGTAAGTAAGGAGTGATGATAACAAGAAAGAGAAAGAAAAGATAGCGCGCGGTCCGTGGCCCGTTTGTTACGGTACAGCTCTGCCATTCGCCTGGTATTGATATAAGAGAAACCACGGAAAACTACCGATCAGAGCAGCCGGTCGCTAGAATTATCCTTCAGACAGCCGATGAATTCGACTTTACTATCTAGCTAGGGTGGAAAATTCTGCCACCGTCCGGACTGGAACCTATCTCCCGGTCAGAGGCACTGCGGTGAATTCAGTTGATGTCCTGAACGACCTCTCCCGGTCTGTCACCAGTCTGGAAGAGTTAGTTCAGAGCGGGTAGTTGAAGGTGAGGACTAGTTTTCACGAGTCAATTAGATCGTTTAGACATCATCACTAAAAATAATGTTGTAAGAATTGTTACAAATCATACCGAAGCTTAAATAAGAATTTTAAAATGAATTCTGTTAGAAATTAAAAGTCTGGCAATGCACGTCGAAGTTAGACAGCTAACAAAGGACTCGCGCTGTTATCTTTCATAGCGCTTTGAACTAAACTTGCAATATACCGAGTTCTAATCAAATAATTTGTGTAATGCTTCTTTCAATTTAAGTTTTGACGCGTACTTTTCGTGAATTATAGCAATACAAATTGTTTTCATGCAAAAATTCTTCAGTTGGGGAAATGACAAAACTAATTTTGAGTCCCACAGCCCCAATACAATTTAGTCAACGTTCGTGATATGAATATGAATCATCTCTTCATATTAATCTGTCACCACGCCCCCTAATTTCGCTTGGCGTGATCGATATCAAAATAATCGCGTAACTGAACCAACTACAGCGTCGGTGACGCAAGTGGGGCGTTGCGAAGCAGAGGCAGAAGAATCGCGAGTCTGTGCACAGATCTTGGCTTCACGCTCGTCTGACGAAGAAACTGCATGCAAACGCAAGAGTTACACGGTGCAGCGCTTCTCTTCACAGACCAGGAACAACACTGCCGGTCGTGGGAGCAACGGCGCGAATGACGGCTAGGAAGGGGGGGTGGAAGGTTTTGCTTCCTCTCCTGCGCTCCTTTCCTGGCTGCGTGCTGCAGGGGCGTGAGCAGAAATCGTTAATTCCGCAGTTCCACATTGTTTTAACCTATCTTGTTTACATTCTTGTCATTGCCATTTTCCTTAAATTTTTCCCTTGTATATATTCCCTCATATCTTCCTTTCCCTCTTTCCCTGACTTCTACTTTTATTCCTTTTTTCCATTTTTAAGTGTTTCTCTCTTTCTCTTATTTATCTTGTTTCACTTCATTTCACTATCACTGCCTGTCTCCTGATTTTTTTTACACACTTTCTCCCCAACTCCATCTCTGTTCTTCTCTCATCGGCTCAGTATCTTTCTCACCAAGGCTTCTTTCTTCCTCTTCTTTTCCTTTCACACTCTCCCCCCTCCTCGTCACACTCCTTCGTTACCTCTCCACCGCAGGCCTGTGCTGCCATTAGCGGCCAGTTAGCGGCGCGCGTTTTTCGCCGGCGCTTCACGGAAAGGGAGGAGAGAAGAGGAGGGTCCAGAGGGAAAGGGCGTGGGAGAGCGAAGGGCGACGCGGGCGGTGGGCGAGAGCAAGGTAAATAGCAATTTGGCTCGGCCATCGATCTCCCTCCCCCGCCTCGCGCGATCGCTGCACCGCGCACGCGAGCGCCCTCTCGCCGCCCTTTTTTGCACGCGGGTCGCGTCGCGCTGCTTTAATGATGCACTTTGCGTGGATCGCTGTTCAGTGGTATCGCAAAATTGAAATATTTGAAGTTAACATCATCACGTACACAACACGCTAGCTAGGAGAGGAGTTCCTCGGTTTGTCGACGTTTTATCAACTGTTTTTGCAGACGCATTTTCGTAGATTTATACTCCGGCATTTCTGGTGTACTGGTACTGATGGCATCATGAAGGGATGCAAGAAGTTCTTCTTTGAAAAATAAGTATTACTTTGCGTACTTGACAAGAAGCGTAAAATATATTGCGTAAAGGAGCGTAATTGTAACCGGTCTACTCAATGATGAGGTACTAAAATTGTGACGCTAAACAATATCCATTAGTGCTTGAGTGTCATCAATGTAATGTATACCTAATATCATTGGTGTTATTAACTAGAGTTTCACAACATGGGAAGTTTATACCAGAATATCATGCCAGCAAGCGGGAAAGAAACGCACACATGTCATTGAAAATACTTTTGTATATTTTGGTACTTTAATTTCAGTTAATACAATGGTGTTATTGACTAAATGTTTGAAAGAAAAGTCATGGAATTTCTTTACAGAAGATAATGCAACATCGTTTTACCACTTCCAAGAATTTTGAATAAATATACAACTTTCAAATTTCGTGGGTACGTTTTCAATGAACTAAATACAAATGTCTCATTTAACACAAATGTTTAACAACGTGTGATCTCTATATGGTTTGTGTAATGTTGAGTTTAGGAAAAGCGTCGTCTGAGTTATAACGGAGGTGACGCCACCCTTTCGTTTAATGAGGACTCTCCCCCAGGCGAGGGCTGAGGATTGCGTGCTTTCAACGCGCTCCTCCATGCGGCACACCGCCTATGCATGCCAGGAGGCGCACGTCGAGGCACGCGTGACTTTTGTTCTGTCCGAATGGCCGTTGCTCTGCTCAACGACGTGTGCAACCGTAGCAGTACCGGCTGTCTCAGAAATGGTACAAACGACTAGGGCAAATAGGGGAGACAAAGGATGATTACTTTTTGCCATTGAATATGCCGTGAGAAATATTATAAAACGAAGTTACATGTATGCAATTTTGAACATTGAACCTGCTGTTTAGAAGGCAATTCATTCTTCATGGTGTTTCGCAAATTCACGAAAACTCTACGTCAGAACGTGTACCTGCAAAACACAAGTGCATTGTGAGCTCCTCGCAAATGAGGGGCATATGTCACATCTGTATATTAGTTATGTGAGAGTTTCAAAGCTATGTCTCCAACGAGATGTTCAAATTGCAGTAAGTCTTCTGAGTGTCGTGTCTCGCGTGTAGTATGCAAATGAACCTGTTTGACGACAAATTAACACCTTCCACTTTTATCCTAATTAGACCTCATACTCGCGCAGACACGGAACTGCATAGGTATAATAATAAATACGACTGAGACGATTGTCGTGTCGGTCGCCAAAACCACAAATAATATCAAAGATGAACCACTTAACATGTCTTCAGTGCGCCATAATAAAAGTTCTTGTCCTTTACTATATTAATAATTGCGCTTAAAGCAAAGGATGCCCTGTGGTATTGAAAAAATAGAGTTCAATGTTCAATGACTATAGAAAATGCTATGAAAGGCATTTTCATTCCACCGTTTGAATACAGAAACTGTTTGAGTAGTTGGAATGCCCTTCGTTCGCGAAATAAAATGGAATTTTTACCTTACATTCCTACTCTTAACTCAAAATTTGCCAAAAATACCATATTCTCGTTGTGCTCTGGACCAGTCCAGACAAAATGTAATCAGAATTCTACGTTTGGAATATATTAGCTTTATATAAATATAATGATAATAATAACTTGTATAACAACAGAGAGGTACAATATACAAGTTAATAGAAGTAGTAACAAAACACAATAATGACAGTATTATTGAAAATTATGACAAAAATTATAAACGTCAGTAATTTATGCGTAAGGCCACTAAAAGATAAATGATTCCAATTGTAATATGAATAACAATACAGATATAAAGACAGTCACAAGTACAACAATTTAATATTGAGTAGTAATACTATGCAATTTTCAATATTTTTCTTACAAATCTTACATTGGTTTATGCCCCGTGTAATGAAAGGCATTTGCAATGATAGTTGCAGCTATAATAATGTGGCTAGTGTAATAGAGTATAGGATGGAATTTACAAAAGATGAAGGATAGCGAAAGTACAGCGTGTACAGCGACGACTAGGTGGATGTGGGGGAGGACAAGTCTGAAGAATAAGGAGGGCGATAAAGCTATCCTTTATATCATTATTAGTTGCAAAAGAAGTTAATTCGTATTTGAATAAACAGAAAGTTTTCGAGTGTTTTACATTCCCTAGTAGTTTGTTCCGAGCACTGATACCTGTAATGGTGAATGATCTATTGTAAGAAGTCGTTATCGACAAGACGTCACATAGATATTCGTCACTCGTCACAGATCCGGCAATCCTATTACGTGTCGTATGCAACTGTCTTCGGCACAGTGGGCACGTCCGCTGCGCGAGCGCGGGCTTTATGGCGGGGCGGGTGGCGGCGGGAGGGAGAGGGGGGCGGCGGCAGGTGAGCAAGGCGGCGGGAGCCGCAGGCGCCGCCAGCGACGACAATAATTACGCCGGCGCATTGTGGGCCGCGGACAAAGCATACCGCGCGTGGTCGGCGCGGCTTCCCGCCTCTGCCCCTCCCCGACCCCTACCCGCCACCACCTCCCCCGCCCCGGGCGCCGCCGCGTCCCCGCCCCAACCCCAGCCGCAGCCCCGTCCGCGTTGCCTGTCACAATGGCAGCGCCGGGCGCGGGCCGCAGCTGCCTGCGCCCGGAGCGCCCGCCGCCCTCGCAGCCAACTCGCGCCCCGCCGCCCCCGCCGCCCGTTCATGCTGTCTCCCTGTCGCCCACGACCCGTCGCCACCGCCTCTGTGGTGTTTGCCTCATGTTGCCGCCTTTGCCGCCTCCTTCGTCGCGCCCAACGTCGGTACCCCCGTCGCTAAAACCTTACCCCGGCTGCCGCCACTTCACCCCTATTGCTGCCACTTTACCCCCCCCCGTCCCTACTCACATCCCACCGCAGCCACTCACTTCCCACAGTCCTCACCTCCCGTTCTGGATGAATCCCCGACATTGCACACGTCGCCACCCCCGAATATCGCTTTTCCCCACGTCGCCGCCCTCTCCGTCGCTTCAACCACCAGTAACCACCTTCACGCCCCCACTCCTTCGTCTTTCTCACTCACTCTCCCGCCCAATTCTCCCTCGTACTGGACGTCCCCGCCCTCATCTCTACCACTTTCCCCTCTTCCGTCCAGACACCGACGTCTGTGTGGAACCGCCTCTATCCCACAACGTTCTCGTCACCAACGTCTCCCCCTGCCATAACCGTTGTATTGCGTCCGTTGCCATTGTTTGTGGCGGACTGGTGCTCGGAGCTCTGCGCTGTCTAATCTGGTGACGGGCACAGGGAGGACGGAATCACGCCGCCGCCGCCACCTGCCTCATTGTCCCTGCCGCGCCGCAAATGAAATCTGCCTGTCAATCGCTCCGCGTTAAAAGAACAAGTGAATTGGGTTATGTGTTGTGCCCCGGAGCGAAGATTGTACTGCGTTGAATCGAGCTTTAAAAGCCTGCAGAGAATGAAAGGCGAAATATACGAGCTCACGGAACAATAATTACTCGAGCCAAAATTAATTATTTGCTGTTGGTTGAAAGCCAGCACCAGGTCATGAAGATTTCCTGGAAGATTAAGCCCCTTCGGTATGATTTATTAGCAAATGGATTGTCTTTGCGACTAGCGGGATTGAAATAATATTGATATTTTAAACAGATATGAGAGATAAAGAGGTGTATTATATTTGTCCGTTTTTCCTACTTGTTTGGTTTATTATAATGCGTTTTCATTGGAATGTTCCACTGACACAGCCAAATTTAAATAAACGTCAAAATGGTATTTGACTGAAAATCTGCTAATGATTATTCTAGAATATAGATGTAACATCAGTTATGAAAAATTGCGTATTAACATAACCAAACATTTGCGATTTTCTGTCAAAACTGATACTGATTCATTGTTGTTGTATCTTCCAGTCTTCCTGGGTATCTAACGAAATCATTACCTTCTCTCACGTGGTCAGAAACCCTTCTGCAAGCCATGTGATTATGGCGTAAACGACGGATGGTGTAGACTGTTTGTTCAGGTTTAGGTTTCGGCCAGTCAAATGTCTCAATGGGCAGTGGCTGTCAGTGTCGACTTTTATGTTCGTATCGGAGCGTGGAGATATTGTTATTGTTGGCAGTTTGCGAGAAGAGGCATTCCAATGAGATTACGCTGTCTAGAGCAAGATAGCAGATAGGTGGTAATTGATTGTGGTGGCATGCGGTGATAGATGTCATCTCAGGTGCGGAATGCTGGGGAATTGGTCGAGATCAAACTCCAAGCCGCAACACACTGGTGTGCACAGAGGCACCGCACAGACACACCGCAAACACTCCCTGAATAACCCTGATTCCGACCAAGACTACGCCTCCACCTTACCCTCGTCATTCTAGGAAACGTGAAAGAAGAAGATTTTAACGAAGTGTCTCAGAATAAGTGTCACGAACTTCTTGGGCATGTAGAAGGATCGAATAAGATCACTTTTTGCTAACGAGGTGAGCATTTTCTGATAATGGAAATACACATCTGACATCCCTCTGAGTTTTAGGCTACTACTTTTGCGCAGCTGTTCAACAGGTCACATTTTGACTCTATGAGTCTACTGTAATCTCTCACTATGAGATTTCATAAACTTGCCTCGTAGTACTTGCTCAAGAATTTTATGTAGCTGACGAATATCTGTGCATACTGCCTAACGATTAGGGTCAATTGTTGCATGTATAAATATATGTAACGGAGTTAAATTCAATTTACCATTGTACATTCATTTGTAAAACGTGATCATTTTCGATTCGTTACTTGTAGAAATTTATAACATGTATTCTGAGGTACCTGTTCAGAGCGCGTAAGTTTGGCAAAATGTCTTATTACTGTTACGATTTTAATTACAGGAATCATTTAAACGTGCCCCCGAAATGGTTTTGAAAGATTTTCATTTTGATTTTCTGTGCTTATTTCCAGTTTTTTTCATTATTTATTTTTTCCCCTGGCATCGATCTCGTTCAGGCTGGAAGCCTGGACATCGGCAAGCCTGAGCAGTAAGCGGCATGCAGCCACTATTGAATTGTTTTTTGCAGTTGAAGGCACAATTTCAGATAGGAAGTATTATGCTCGGTATCTGGGTTGAGGAATGGTTACAAAGATCTGCCAGAGAGAAGATATTCTTAGATTTCCTTTTTCGATGACATGTTTTCTTCGATTACAAAGAATTTCATTCCACAGTTGAATATGGCATGATCTCTTTGGTATTTATTAACAATACGTCCTTTTTTATGACTAATTTTCCCTCAGTTGTATTGTTAACATCTTTTCATCCCTTTTTGAAAGAATATATCAATTTTTGAATACCCATTTCATTAAAAATAAATTCTATTTTTGGCAAAACAATTTCTATTTTTGGAAAAATGCCTCAACTTACGGATTGTACTTATAAAGCGGTGCAGTAGAAGCGTCATTTAATTTAAAAGTCAATTTTTGTTATTTAATTTAAAAGTTATAGAGATCCAGTATTTATAAAAAAACAAAGAAACCGAGGGAAAATGATCTTCGTATAGTGTCGATAATATACAGGAGTTAACTTTGGATTACGACCTTTTGGACCACTAAGTGTAGAAAGAACTAAGAGAAATGACGAGATGGAACCAGGTCTGACTCCTAATTCTTCCAAGAAAAAGAAGGATTAAAATAGTAGTAGGTATGTATTTTGAAATTCTATGCACTCTTAATATTACCAATCCCAGTGTCCCTCTTCTTTGCTTATTACTTTTTTTCGAAATACTGAAGTAGGATAAATAAATGTGACGTGCTGAGGCCAAACATTGCAAATACGTTTCTTTTCCTGTGCTTAATTATTGAATTAGTTGGTTCAACTGGAATCTTCGGGGATGGTCCACATTTACTCTCCACGATTCTTTTGCCATCTCTCCCGCCCATGGCTTTCCCACCACCGCCTCCACCTCCGCCGCCACGCCCCCATTCCTGCCGCGGGCTCTTGCGATTTATGGTGTGGGGGTGAGGTTGCCGCCCCGTCGAGCTCGAAATATGGCGCACTGTTATTCATCCGCTTCCGAGAACTGCCAAGGTGTGAGATTTTTTTCTCTGAGAAAACTGTGACAGTTCGGCCTGCGATGCGATCTGCACAAGTTTTCTTTGCAGGAGTTATGAGGTTCATTCATCTGGATGCTTTGCCTCAGGGAAGTGGTAGGTTCACAGAATGTTCTCTGTCTTCTGAAGGAAGACTTGATTTGAAGGTGAAGGCTCAGAAATCTTACTGATAGATAACATCACTTGATATTATGGCACACTTGAGGTTCGGCGATTTTTCCAGATGCCATTTTTTTAAAAAAATATATTTTTTTAATCATAAGAGCCTTGACGAATATCATTTCAGAACAGAACTATCAGGTCTTTTTTCACATTAATAACTTTTTTCAAGCTGATCTTTGGACAATATTATTAGCATGTGCTTATATAATACGACCCGCCTGTCTTTTGGTCAGGAAATGACAGCTGATTTCATAAACTTACCAAAAAATGCATTATTTATGCATAGAACACGCTTCATTTCATGTCATAAATTGTGAAATAAGTAACCAAAAATGAGGAAGGATAAAACATTTAAAATAACCAAAGTTTCCAAGCAAAAATTGCAAATGAAAAAGTCAAAGTCACCACAAATGTACAGACGTGGAATGTTTTTGAGCGTGAAGACCAGAAAAAAAGTTGCTTCGGTTGATATTCGGACCCATCTGGTCTGCTGATAATGTGAACCAGGTGGGGTACATTACTCCCTGTTAAGAAGAAGGCATAAGTGTTACTTAAGGTGACGCTCCCGAAATTGATAAATATTCCCTCACTCATGAAAATATTTCTTTCCTTCTCTGCAAATGTAATGAGAAAAAGACAATGCAGAAAAATAAGGAGATGATGATAATGCTTATGATAATGATAATGATGAGGAAGAAGAAGAAGAAAACACTGATTTGCTTTACTACAATTTCGATTTTAAAAAAATTAACGCAGAGGAAGAAGATGAATTGGGGAAAAGGAACAGTTTTTTCCTTCACTCTAAATTCGATAAATAATGCAGATAATGCTTGATAATGCAGAAGAAGATGGGAAGAAGAATATATTTATTTCCTTCACTATAAATGTTATAATATTGCAAAAGAAGAAGATGATGATGGGGAAGAAGAATAAAACGTTCAAAAATATGATAATTAATTCAAGAATATGATAATGCAGAAGAAGAAAATAGGGAGACAAAATAAAGAAGAAGAGAACATTCATTTTCCGCGACTACCAATTTCCTTCCCCCTCGCACACGCGCTAGCCTCGCGAGATGTGTGGGCTCCGAAAACTCGCGAGCGCGGCGCATGGAGGCGGCGGGGAGAGCCGCGCGCCGGCAAATTGCTCTTATAATTTATTCAGCCTCTGTTGCAGCGGCGTAATTGTTTGACCTCAGGAGGCGCGCCGTGATATAGTGCGCTGTGAATAACAACGCGCCTGTTTACTGGCATTTAATTTTGTTGTAATTCGGAATAAGTGATGACAGGGCTTCGACGGGATAACCTTAGAGGCACCCGCTCTCGACCTGCAATTTTAATCAATTTGGGGTCTTTCTTCCTCCATATACCTTCCTGTAACCTCTGATCAATTTTTTTTCTTGGTTACTCGCATTCAAACGAATAATTAAGCGTAATTAATATTAAAATATGTGGTCTTCAATAAATAATAAAATAACATTTTTTAACTTAAAGAAAAGGTTGGTTTTAGATTATTGGCGGAATATTAAATGAAAATTGAAAGATTTTTTTTCTCTTTATGCTTTTCTTTTTTGTGAAACGTGGGTTCACAAAAGTGAAATAACGAAATCACTGATAACGATGTTAAAGGATCACTGATAACGATATTACAATACAGTAAGTAGGATGTTTGCTGCAATGTGGCGATCGAGCGCACCGATGAATAGAGAATCCGAGTTCGATCCGAACATTTACCTGTGTTTGTGACCCCCTTGCGGAATCGAGTTCGTAGATAAAATGCAATGATCACTGATTTCCGAAGTTTCTGTGGTCAATTCCAGGTGAATGCCGGGATACTCTCTCATTTAGTGGATCACAGGTCGCCCACTTTCTCGATTCTGTTCGCACTTCCTTACTCAAGACCAAGCTATCTCCATTCCTCATAATTCTAATCCCCAGAAATATAAATTCAAGAATCCTATTGTAATTGTGTAATTGTAAATTCGTTTAAGTAAACAGATAGATGAGTTTTACCCTGGCCTCAAAGTACTAATTTTATTAGTAGTATTATTATAAATTATATTTTGTCTGTTAAAAGAATTGGTTGTCTCAGGTAGAATTCGAACCTGGAGCTTACTATTTACGCCCAGTTGCTCTAACCTCTTAATCTACCAAAGCTGAACAGTCAGTTCTTTGAAAGATTATTCATTACAATTACTTCATACTTAGTAGCTTAGTAGCTGTGGGGTTGCAATTGTTATTGGCAGTTGCGATTAGGGAAACGTATTCCCACATAATTGTTCAACTTCTAACTTCGATCAGAGATCAGCGTATGGGCCATTTCTGACCACACTACACGTTCCCTTCCGAGGGCGTCATATTCTTTCTTGGAGAGAGACGTGTGTAATTATGGGGATCCCTGCTTAATGGGGCTGTATCCCTGCTTAAGATAAAGTTCTTAAGTGTTGAGTAATGAATTATGAAGTAAAAGGATGATAATGAGAGATGATCGTGGCCTTTTTTAACCATCCCAACATTTTCGCCTGTATGACCGTGCGAAACGACGAAAACCCCGGTCAGGATGGCCGGCCGGCCCGGGGATCGAACCCTGGCCTCCCGACTGGGAAGTCAGCGCGCTACGCCCTGAGCCTGTTCTCTCGTTTATTATTATTATTATTATTATTATTATTATTATTATTATTATTATTATTATTATTATTATTATTATTATGGATTCTCCTGGCACGTGCCTTGAGTAGGAGATACCAATGTATGTGGTGCGCGTGTGTGTTGCAGGGGCGGTCGCGCTCGCTCACGCACATCGACGCGCTAGACGGGCCGGGCGGCGCCGCCGGCAGCATGCTCGTCAAGAGCCAAGACATGGACAGCCGCTCGGAGCCCGACACCACGCACGACCGCCTGATCGTGCCGGCGCCCGAGCCGCCGCAGGTTCGGCGGCAGAAGCTCACGCGCTCGCAGGTAAGCTAACTCTGTTGGAGGAGAATGCTCTGTTCTGTCTAAAGAAAATGACTTCAGAAATCCAAATTTCTCTTTGTCATCCGAATCCTATGCAATATGTAATTCAAAATGACTTTGTTTGTTAGTAAACGTAACTGAAATGCCACTGTCATTAACCTTTAATTTCCTAAATTTCCAATCATTGCTTTATTCCCATAAATATGAAATTTGAAATAGTTTTTGTTTTATTATTAAACGTAATTAAAATTTCAGTATACTCAAACTTTTATTGAGTAAATAATCTTTGTTTTCGCTAAGGTTAAATTGTTATTGTATTCATGGTGGCATATTCTTGATGATTTATTCTTGATGATTTATTCCCTTGGGCCCGAGCTGCCGTAGGAAAGATACTCGTTTTGGGCAGGTTCCCGTTGTTGGATGGGAATATGCGATTCTGTCCAGAGAAAATGCATATTAGAACATCTAAATTTCGGTGTTGTCATTCGATGCCCGTGTATCCTAACAAGTATAACAATAACGTCTTCCTACGGCTATATTATGTCTCAAATGAACATCGTTTTCCTGTAAAGACTGTTACATTTGGTCAATGTTTTACTTATTCAAACCAACGAAACTCCTAATTTCCAATACTTGTTTGTATTGTTCACTGTAATTAAAGTTAACTTTTTTATTGACCAGTTGTTATGCAGATAACAGCCTATATTGTAATATCAAGAGTCGTATAATAAATGGTCAATAAAAGGTGTTGTAAAATTAACTATTTTCGGACGTTCAAATGACAATATTAAGATAACAATTAAAGTGTCACACTTTTCATTGGATGAAGTAATGCTTTCTTTCCACAGGTATTAAACTTTAGTCTCGGAAGCGTCATAATATTGCCAGCGCAACCGTACACAAGTATAGTCAACATTGTTTAGATGAATACGTACGTTCTTACACAAATAACAGTAATTTCTTTAACTCGTATTGTTGAGTTTAACTCTCAAAACAGACTAGAATATATGAGATTTTGCTTTATTGAAGTATAATCTCTGCCGAAATGCACGTCGGTTTTCCGACATTCGTCGGATGATAATCGTTTTCATATTTTTAATAACAGTGTTTCGGTTTCTCGATATTGAACTTTGATAAAGCACTTCTCTATAATTTAAAATAAAATTGTGTTATATATTTGTTCAGGGTCTACGTAGACTTTCGTTTATACCATAAATTCCTTATCTTCTAGCATTTATACCAACATGACGTTCGCATTTTGTCTGAACCTTATCGATAGTCATTTTCTGCATGTGCTTCAGCGTTAAAACTACATAAAAACAGAACAAAAATTGTTTCAAAATGAAATCTCGTTTACGACACAAACATCCCGACGGATAAAAGTTCTCTTAAATAACTAATATCCGTTACGATAAATCATTTCAGTATTACATATTTTTAATGTCACTTTAATGCACGTACCTTCACATAATCAAACATAACATTTCTTATCGTATTTTTACGATACAATCATCTTCTTATCGTACTTCAAAACATTGGAAACTGTTACCTAAGTTCAGCTTAGATATTTTAAATTAAATGTAAAAGCAAAATTTAGGAACAAAGTGATAAATAGATACTGTAAAACCATAATTCATGGCTTGATTGTCGATAGGTTAATGCGAAAATCCCTTTCAGATATATTGTTTTCCTGACACTGTGTTGTTTTCGCCTACATGATTAAATTGTAATTTACTGATCATTATTTATTGTCAAAACCACGAATTGTTATTTATCTACCAGATAGTTTGTCCGTGATGGATACCCATTCTTCCCTCCCTCTTTTCCGTTTTGTGCCGAGATGGTGCGCTTTTCTTAATTCGCCTCCCCTCTCAGTACGCTGTCTCCCTTGGTTTCTCCAGCCTATTCTTGGACACCAAGGTGGAGATAATTATGATTTAATTTGTAAACGGAATTAGCAAATCACAATCCTCCGGCCGGCGACCTCAATCTAAATTCCGATTTCGCGGCCCGACTCCGGCCTCTAGCTCCCCTCGCCATCTTCCTCCACCCTGTCTCCATTCCGCCCCCACAACGTTGTCCCGCACCCCCACCGGCATACCATGCCTCGCCTTCCACCCGCGCAATATTGTCTCGTCCCGTGCCACAAAGCCACGTCACACCACGCCCTGCTCCGCACCGCTCCGCCCTGCCCTACCCTGGCCTGTTCCGCCTCTCCCTGCCAGCGCATCGAACCGCACAACTCGCTCAGCACCGCCCCGCGTTATTCTGCCTCTCATCGCTCTGTCTCGGTTGAGTCTCTGTCTCGGCTACACGACGATTTCCGAAGCTTCCATTCTTCACTGCCCCGTCCAGCACTGCCCCGCCCTTGCCCGCCCCGCCGGTCCCTCCCCTACCCTTCCCTTCCCCGCCATGCCACGCCACGCCACGCCACCCTGACTCGTTCCGACTCGCTCCGACACGCCCAGACTTGTCCCGACTTGCCCCGACACGCCCCGACATGACCCGACACGACCCGCCGCTCTGCCCCATTCCACACTACCCTTCCCATCCCTCCCCATCCTGACCTTCCCTACTTCCCCTTGTCCAAACCTATCCTGGACTCTCCCCGCCTTACCCTTTTCTGCCCTGCCCTACCCCGCCCTCCCTGCTCTGTCCTTCGTGCTCTCTGCCCTGCCCTGTCCTTTCCCGGCCTGACTCACTCCGTCCTGCCCCCCCCGCCCTATCCTGCAGTGCTATTCCCCGCTTCGCAGTGACCCGCCCCGCAACGCTCCGCACCTCGCCGTCCTGTTCGCGAACTAGCCTTCATTTTGCGTCGCTTCCATCGCGCCCGTGTCCTACCGCCGCCTCGTCACCTCTCCGCCTACGACTCGCCTTTACCCCACCTCCGCTCCGCCTACCGTCCTCCTGCCCCGGAATCGCCTCGCCCCCGCTCCATCCCCCCCCCAGCCACCCCACCGGGCTCACGAATCCGCCTGCCAATTTCCGCGCGCCTTCGGTGACGTCAGCGGGGCCCTTCATTTCCGCCCCTTAAGTCCATTTGGGAGCTTCCTGCGGATGCTGGGCTTTCCGTGTTAAACGGTACGGGCGCCGCGCCGGCGCACCTTTGCACCTCCACGGATTGGCGCTCGTTCGATTCGCTACCCATTCGCACCCGCTGGACGATCAGATGCGACTCCGAGATAGCGCTGGAAGGTAGTTCCGAAGTTCCTGCTTTGTAAATTAATTGAGATAGTTAAGCGTACATTATTGAAACGATGTAGTTGAAGCAACTTCTAAGTACATAATACTGAGATTTGTTAGGTCCAATGTATTTAGTAATTCATGTAAATTTCAACGATTTTGCAGATTGTAATGTATTGAAGTCATACGTATGTGCACGACCTATATTTCCATTTTTACTGAAAGATTATTTTTTATTCATCTTAAACTAATAAATCCACCTTTCACCGATTTGTATCATTCAGCCAAAAGAACCTATTTAAAAATTTAGCGCTATTATTGATTATTAAATAGAAAGATTGATCCGATGATTCTATCTTTAAATAAATGAAATAGAAACATCATTAGGTTTTCTAGAATATAAATTTTCCCCCACAAAATAACTGCAGTTGGTGTTATAGAAGTAATTGAAATGGGGAATATCCCAACCTGAAATGTTTGTATTCGAAAAGTCGTCGTCGATCCTCAATCCATGCAATCAAGTCTTATTCTGAGACTATTCTCTCCTTTCCAGTGAAAACCTCACAAACTCAACCCCACTTTCTACTACAGTAAACCCTCATTAACATGAATTCCAAGGGACCGAAATAATAGGAGTTCCTGTTATAAAAATTCGTGTTATCCGAGTATTATGTATTTCCGTCGGATTTTTGTTCCGAAGTTTTGTGTGGACCAACGTTTTATTCGTGTTACGGCGAAATTCGTGTTAAGCGAGTTCGTGCTAACGAGGGTTTACTGTTTTATAAAATAAGTTCAATTCAGAACAGTGCCTTTCATTTCCCCCTTTCAGGGCCGACGGCCACGCCGGAAGTTTGCCTTTGCCTTCCACTATACGAATGGATGGTATAATACACAGATTGAATAGACGGCGGAAGGCCAACCACATCACATGTGAATACGCGACGCTTTACACCTTACTCGTTCAGGCTTCAGTTCTGCAAACATGGAAAGCGCTTCCCAGCCACGAAACAACCACACATCTGCTGAGCAGTCGGCTTCAAGTATTCAAAGACATAACACTGGTGTGGGTGACCAAAAAATGCGTGACGACAGGCGCTATTCTCTGGCTTTATTACTTTTGCTTACGAGTATACCACCTGAAAATCTATTGCTGTTTGACTACAATTTTCGAACGTTCACTCCCTCACTGGCCTTGCATGCGTTATTCTACTCCGATTTAAATTTCGAGGTCAAGAGCTCGAAGGAGAGGACACTGTCATCCAATCGGGAGCGGCAACACCTTTAGTTGTAAATGGTAACGAAGTTCCTGATTGGATGAGTTTCAGTTCTTCCGGCTCGTGACCTTGAAAGGACACTTCCGCTATATATGGTAGCCGTGACTTGGGAAATAGATCACTCCACACCGAGGCGCCCCTAGAATTTTTTTAGTGTGTTTTTAAGGAGGGGGGCCTTCAGTTGTAGTGTCCAGCGGCCTTAATGAGCTCTTGTAAAGAATTTCATTCATGTTCATTACAAAATTTATTTTTTATTTGTTGACTTGTTGTTTATAACTATTACAATTAACATATTGGATGACTGAATGACTTTCGTCAGTACAGAAAATCAGTAAAAGATATATTTTTGAATATGTGTCATTGGCTTCTGGTGGTGGTGACGGGGCTAAAGCCTCCAGCCTTCCTCGCTTGAATACACCACACCGTATACAGAGTGATTCAAAATTGTCTTCGGACGCACACGATGTTATTTTCCTCAGCATAGTAATTTAAAAATCACTATCGTTTTGAAATAAACAAAGAAATATGATTCTGGTAATACGAAACGTCAGGGTGTTGTCACCTTAGCATGCTGAAATTTGTTTGCCGCGCGATAATGTACGGTTGGGGTACAAAGTGCGTCAGTTAAAACGCCAAGCGTACGTTAAAGCGGACGTAGTTATGAAACATTGTGTTTCGCACTGTCAGAACGTTGAGCGCGTCACTTTCGCAATTTCCCTCAGTACAGGATCATCGCTTTGATACAACTCATTGCCGCTTCGCTGCGCCAAGCTCGCAGCCTCTGTCCGTGTGTATCAAAACTTTTCCCACCATGTTGTGCATCATTGCTCTTTGCTGTTTATTTGTTTAACATCCAAATCAGTTAAAAGCCGTGAGTAACGTTTTACGGGCAGAAGTGTAATCTATGCACGTTTCCTTAATTTTGGGACATCTACCCTAAGTACAAGTTGAATTCTGAATATAGAAGGAAATGTGCGATTTTGGGAAGAATTAAGAAGAAAATATTCGCTCCGGTGTAATAAAAACTATTTGCGAGGGCAAATCAGTTATAGATTTTGGCTATTATCTTCATTGCGTCTATTGTGAAGGAATTGACTTCCTGTCACGACTTCATGGACAACGATAAGTTGAATAACTATATTTCCCACCCGCTAACAGAAGCACTCTTGACGTTTTTCAAAATTGCATTAAGTTAGGAAATCAATACTAGATCCCCCTCTTCTCCTCCAAAACTTCAAAAGAAAATATCAAGTTATATTATCAAGATTCCGAAATGGGCATTTTAATTTAAGTCAAAGTTGTTTATTCAAAAAGACAAATCCAGATATATGTACAAATTGTGGTGAAGTTATTTCTACAACGCATTTATTAATTGAACGTCCTTTCACAAGTGACATCAGGAAAAATTTAAAACTTGATACTGATATCCGTTCTCTATTAAATTCTACTTCAGAGTGTGACAAAATTATTAAATTTCTATGTACGACAAAATTAGAAAAAATATATATAATAGTTAAAAAATAAATATAATAATAAATATTATTAAAAAAAATATTCACATGACTGTAATAATAACGTAATCATTGTTGAATTTTTTATTGTCAAAACATAATGTGAAGAAACATTGCTATATAAATGAGAATGTAAATTTTAGTATTATGTAATACTAAAAGTAGATTTTCAGCCATCTAAAATAAATTAAATTTAAAAAAATCGACATTTTTGCAAGAGAAAGGTGTTTCGCGCACTTATCTCACCGAGCCGCAGCCTCCCTTTAGGGTCCCGAAGGGCCATTTCCAATCTCTCTGTATATCTGTGAACTCTATTCCGAACGTGGATGCCCTGGCGGCCGGCGCCGATGGCCCAGAGGCGTTCTCCTCGTAGCGGTGTGTGCAATTTCGCTTATTGCGGAGAAGGGCTCGCGAGGCGATTTGCGTGTTGGGGAAATTTATGGACCGCGTTCACGGAAGAAAAAGAAGACGAAACAACGGAGCGGACGGAGGGGGAAGGGGAGGAAGGGTGAAGTGCTAAGCACACACCGAGCCGCGAGAGAGCTTTATAAATTCCCCCCTTCCTTTTTTCGCTCGCGGAGAAGGCGGGAGGTGGGGGGGGGCGGTCTGTTTCGCGGCAGCGAGTGTTATTAAAGCGGTGCCGTCTTCGCTGAAGGCCTTGTGGGAGTGTTGGCGCGGCCTCTCAATTCATCAGCGAGTTCGCAAGTGGCAAGACTCGGTTCATCAAGCCGTTTATGTCAGCTTTCCTGAGATGTTGCGACTCCTTTACTGCTGTTTCGCTAGAAAATTAGCTTGACGTTTCTAGCAACGCTATTTCCAGATATATGCCAGTAGATACTTTACATTACCTTCAGTTTATATATTAAAAATAACATTTTGTTTAAACCTCACGTGAAGTTTTATCTCACAGTCATATGAAGGAGAAAGTAAGCACCCTTTCCACGGAGTGGGCGTCTCTAAAAGATCCATACTTCCTTATTTATACGACTTATTTGTGTTTATTCCTCACAGAACTGATATATCAAACGCGATGTATTTAAATTCATATTGTGTGGGAAGAATCTCAATAGCCAATTTGTTGGTTTAATTTCAGCATAATTTCGCACCTAACATGGAAAATAGTACATTATTTTCTTCAATACTAGAAGTATTTACAAGGGCCACAATTTCTATGCCGCAGCTCGTTTTACAGCCCAACTACAGTTCTCATTTCATTTAATCAAAGCGAAACTTGGAACCACTACTGCCGACGAGTTTGTTACATTTCGACAGTGTTGAAGTTTTTTACACAGCAGTTCATTTAGCCCAGCGAAAAGTGGGCGCAGCTTTAATCTCTAGCGTAGATTGATTCACACCACAACTCTCTAACAGTAGTATTCATTGCTCCTGAGTACGCGGGCACTCAAAACAGATGCACCTATTGTCATGACTACCTCCAGCTCTCTCATCTATCCCGCTTTGAACTTCGCACATCCCCACTCTCACCCCCAATGACCGCTGACCACCCCTGGCCGTGCATCTGCCTTGGCCTCTGCATTGTTACGGCGGTCCATTTCCCCGCCCCTTCCCCCGCCCCATCCCCCGCCCCATCCCTCGTCCCATCCCCGACCCATCACCCGTCCCATCCCCCGTCCCATCCCCCGTCCCATCGCCCGTTCCATCCCCCGTTACATCCCACGTCCCATCCCCCGTCTCATTCCCCGTCCCATCCCCCATCCCATCCCCCGTCCCAGGCCCCCGCTCCATCCCTGCCCCCATCAACGCCTCCTGTCCGGCCCGTCCTTCCGTCACCTATTCACATCACTCTGCCCAGTGAATTCTCCCCTCTTGCACCTTCCCTGCTTTGCTTCCTTTCTTGTCTTTGCACCTCCCCGCCAAATCCACCCTTCCATCCCGCCGCCGCCCCGCCCCCTCCCTCCCCGCCCTCCCCGCTCCTCCCTACCCCTCCCCGCCCCACAGTTCAGCCCCGTCACCGCCCCCGTTCCGCCCCTTTCCCCGCCCAGCCCTGCCCTCCTTTGCGATGTGCCACCCGCCCACATCCCCCACCTGGTCTACCCTACCTTACCTCTACCGCTACTCTTACCCCTACTCCGCACCCTTCCTAAGCCCGCCCCTACTACCGCGACAGACTCTTACACCACCGCTGCCCGCCCACCCCTAGTGGCTCACCCCTCACCTGCCCCGCCGCCGACTCTACCCCCCCCGCACTCGCCCACGCGTTTCCCCCGCATCCCCCGTGTGGGTCGCGCGCCGCTGCTCGCTGTGGCTTTTACCTTAATTACCTCGTAATACGTGTCTCCGTATCGGCGGTGCGCGGAGGGGCGAGAACGGTGGAGCGGCGCGTTTTTTTTGACGCAGCGACCGCTGGCTGCCTGTCCCTTCCCCACCCACCCCTACCCTCGCTCGTTCGCTCGCTCCCTCCCTCCGTTCTCCACCGCTTCGCCCAGGCCGCTTTCAGAAATTAGCCCTCACGAGAGCGTTGAACGGATGCGAAACGGGAAGCCGCTATACGAGACAACAAGATGCAAAGGCACGGGTAGAAATCCTTTTTCTCTCTCGCGCGCGCTCTCTCTTCCCCTCTGAAACAATACTTCAGGTAACATGGTGTACACTGGGCAAGTAAATATTAGGAAAGCCATTTGGTTGGAAGTTTGCTCTCTAGAGAGATCGAGAATTTGTCTTCTCTTGCTACTGAATTTCCCTTTCGGTGTATTAGAACTCTCATTTTTGCAAAGCGTTAAAGAGAATGTCTCGAGCTTCTCGTCATAGAGGTATAAGAATTGTTTTCAGGATTTATTTATTTATTTATTTTTACCATGTAATACTTTGTTTCGAGAGTATATAACCTAACCAATTCAAAAGATCACTTTGTGTTAATATTAATGTGAGTATTAGATATGAAGGGATTATATGATACTGACTTTGATCCTACTCAATACTCCTACGGCAAATTCAGTAATGTAAACCAGTGAAAAATGACCAGAACAGAAGGCTTGAGAAATTGAATAGTTGGGAATGATGCCATCCAAAAATGCAAGCTTTCTTCTCCAATTTTGATTGATTTTTCGTAACAAATCAGATTACTTTCATTGTGAATAAGGACGTGGCTTAATTTCGGTTCTACATCCACACATAATGATAGTAATCCTTTCAATTTTTTCCCGACCAGTGAACGTTCACGTTTTGACCATTACGAAATCCAAAATCCTCTCTCGCCGAGGAAATTTTACTCTCTAATGTTGGTGAGCTGAAACGGGCGCAGAGCAGGCTGTTGAAGAGTGGGAGGAAAGAGACGCCAGACTCGTTTCCGGGCCGAGGTTGCGTAGACGCTCGTTTCCGCAGCCGCCTCCGCCTCCACTTGGCTTCCGCTGCGGCCACCCACGTCGCTTGCCCTCCCCAGCCCCTCCCCCCGGTTGGCTTGCGCCAGGCGTTTAGAGCACGGAGTCCCGTAGCTTCACGGATGGCTATGAAGGGAATGGCACGGCCGTAATAAAGAGGTTTGTGATGTGACATTGCGTTTTGTGTAGAGAAACACACGTGTCATATATCCGGTATCAGTTTCTGCTAAACGTGTTATATCTCTCGTGTGTCCTCATGAAGGTGAGATTCAATGACTTCTGGCAGCCCAAATATTTTTTGTACCATTTAAAATAAAAATACCTGACATTCAGTAGGTGATGATAGTGCGTAATTAAGTACTTGATTAACCTCCAGTACTTTCGCTATGGGCGTGTTTTTGAGTTTTCGCTTCATGTGGGACTATAGATTTTGTTGGATGATTGGGACTATAATTCCTCAGAAGTGTTAAAATTTAGACAAGTGTTAAAAAAAGAAAAAAAGTAGTATAATATAAGCGTTTTTGATGTTCGTCGTGTGGGGAACGATAACACATATTTTGCATCTATATCTGCAGATTTCCTTTTTATGTTTCGCATTACACAGGTTTTTTTAGTTCGTTCCCAATTCCCATTTATTTCAGCATTTGCGGATTCTCCTCGTTTCCACGTGGTGATTCAGAAAACAATTTTTATACCTCTCGAGAATCATCTTTGCAGGGTGTATTTATTTTCGATTTCCTTTGTAGAATAATTGTCGAACTTGTTTGACAGTACATCCCCTTATTTAGCAAATTTAATAAAATCGAAATCTTTATAGTAAGCTTTTTTTATATACGCTGGTGTTCATTTTTTTCATAACTGTAAGCGAATTCATATTTGGCTAATGTTATCTGGAAACGCATTGCATGACACGCCTGCAAACAAGTGGTGTGTAGTTAGTACAGGGGATAAAGCTGTACATCCCTCGTGGGTCTGGCGTAGTCACGTGGGGCGAAGCGAGCGCCGCGGCGCGTCGCGGCGGCGCGGAGCAACGCTGATCCGGCGCTGAGCCGTGCGATATTGCGCCCTGTGGCGTAAGTGCGCGTAAAAGCGACGGCTAGGAAGCGGCGGGAGGAGGAGAGGAGAGGTGAGGCGAGTGGGGTTGAGTGAGGGGCGGGGAGGAGGAGGCGGCGGCGGCGGTGGCTGACCGCACGAGATACGCCACGCGCCCGCGGCTTAACGAGCGCGCGCTCGCGGCCGCCTGGCAGGGGCGGGGGCGGCGAGAGGATGGGGTGGAACGAGGCGGGGCGATCCAGGGAGAGGCCGGAAAAGGTAGGCCGCTGCGAGAAGGAACGATGCGGGGCGAGGCGGAAAAGGTGTAAAGCAGTGGTGTCAAGGCCTTCTACAGGTGCCAGTGGCACGCACCGTAGCACCGTAGCATGCCACGAGCTTCTCTTCGTAACTAGCGTTGGAAAAGGGAACTATTAGTAACCCCGCCGTTTTACAATAGGGATGGCGTGGTGGGGTGATGAACTGCGTGGAGGGGCGATTTCGTCGTGGCACTCGTGCCATGGACTCCCGCTCGTGGCATCGACCTTGACAACACTGGTGTAAAGCGAAGCTGGGTGAGGTGATGTGGGACGAGATGGGAGGTAAGGGAATGCATGAGGGGATAAGGCGAAGTGTGATGAGGTGGGAGGAGGTTGGAGATAGAGCGCTGCACGACTAGGCGTTGTGGGAGGAGAACAGGATGAGAAACATGGCAGGGTGACGCACCACCTGATGTGCAAGGGGGGAGTAATGTAAGAGTGGAGGCAGGGCCGGGCAAGGCGGAGTTGGATGAAGCGGAGCAGAATTATGCAAGGCTATGAAGAACGGGACGCCTCGAGGAGAGAAGGTGGAAAAGACAATGGATGTGGTGGAGGGCAGGAGGGAAGTTGAGTTGAAGCGAAGCCAAGGAAATAGGACGAGAAAGGGTCGAGGGAAGCAGGCCAGCGCGAAGCGAAGTGAAGCGGTAAGAAGCTAGCGTCCGAGGCGGACCGGAGCGGAGGAGCGAACAGAGGCGAGGCGTGGAGAAAAGACGGGAGGTCAGAGGAGCGAGGTGCGGCGGAACGTGGCGTGGGGCGCGGCGAGAGGAGGCGGGGTGGAGAGAGACGTGGCAAGACAGGAAGGAAGAATGAAATACCGGAGTAGAAAGGCGGGCGCGGTATGGCGGACGGTCGTCTGGGCCCGCTTAAGCGAGGGGCTGGAGATAGACGCGCGGGGTCGCGCTGCACCGCGTTGGGAGGGCAGCCTCACAAAGGAGCGGCCTGGCCTCGGCGGGGGGCGGCGGCGGCGGCGACGGCGGTGGCGGCGGCCGCCGTGCGCGCGCACGACGACGAAGGCCCCGAGATGAGGGGGTGAGACGACCGGCGGCGCCCGCGAAGATCTCCTTGGCGACAGTGGCTTTTTTTCATTTATTGACATATTGTTCATAACTATTACAATTGAACTGTGTTATGTATCAACCAGCTAAGCGCCATTTTAAAAAAAGAGATATGGACGCCATCAGTTGTATTGAACCACGTTCTTAGTGTACGCAAAATTCTGGCACCAAATCTGTAAAAATAACCTTATAATTAATGAAAAATGTAAACGCTATCGATCACATCAGGGATTTTATGTTTCGCAACAACCGGTTATAAACCTAGATCTTCAAATCTGCTGTTCTTAATTTCACATTATGCAGGTAAGCGCCACATATTCCACACATGTTTGTGTAGTTAGGCACTTCAATGAATGAAATAATTAAATTACAGATTTTAGAGCTGAAAAGGTAATAAAACATTTGAACACGATTATCTCAAAACTTGTATGATGGCGCATAGCCGGTTGATGCATAACACCGTCCAAAAAATATATTGAATAACTGAATGACTTTCGTCAGTACAGAAAATTAGTAAAAGATATACAGTGCGTCACAAAACCAGTCGGACACGGGAAATTTAGCAGAATAATCATGGATTAAGAATATTAAAAGAAGAAATTAAATGTAAAAACTTTTACGATTTCGTAAGCAGTTATAAGATACTGACGAAAGTTTCTTTAAAATAACAACAATCAACTGATATTTTTAAATTTTAATTTTTTATGTTGAAAAGTGTCACTTGAAGAGAAATATAAACAAATATGCGCAGTAAATAATGTTCAAACAGAAAAATATTGGCGACAGCGGAGCGATGGTGTCTGAAGGAGAATTCCAGCGGCCGCGTGCTCCGATCGGGAGCTTTCCGTGGTCTCTCCGATCAATACCACCTGAATGCCGGAGCAGTAGCAGAACAAACGGGGCACGGAAAGCGCGTCATCTTTCTTTTCTCGTCCTTGCCCTGTATTGAGCCCTTGCTTTCGTAGACTTGCACTTTCATGCACAACACTAACACACTTGACGGCCAGTAGAACTTAGATCTTGTACCGGCTTGGGCGGTGCCCCTCTGGAACGAAATAACTGGAGGAGGAAGTAGGGTAGTTAACAAACGGGCCCCGCTCGAACATCCCTTTCACATCTCCCCTTATTGTCCACATCATTGTTTCACATCTCCCCTTACCAGCACTCACACTTACATTCACTACAGTACCACAAACGTTAGGAGCGGAGAGCTTGTTTCTGTCAGGGTAGTACCCTGCTGGGGGAGGTATTAAGAAGGGGCAAACTCCTCCAGCCGACGTATAATTGGGCGCCAAACGTCGCGTTCCACCGACAGACCTGGGAGAGTTGGCTCAGTGCATCAACTGATATCACTGCAGTCCCTCTGACCGGGAGGTCCTAGGTTCGAGTCGCGACGGCGGCAGGATTTTCGACACTAGCTTTTCAGCTACGTCGAATTCAGTGGCTGTCTAGAGACTTCAAGCGGCTGGCTGCTCTGATCGGTAGTTTTTCGTATTTTTTCCGATCAACACCAGGTGAATGCCGGAGCAGTACCCTAACAAACGGGCCACGAACCGCGCGCGATCTGTCTTTCCTCTTCCTTGTATTATCCTCACCCCTTACACACACTTACACTAACACGCACTACACTACCACACATGCCGGGAAACCATTCGGGAGCTTAGAGCGTGTCCCGGCTGGGGCGGTGCCCCGCTGGTGGGAGATACCTAGTGGAGGGTAAAACCCCATAGTGCGGCGCCGGATCTCGCCATCCAACGGGGAAAAGATCGCCGCCACCTCCCGAAGAAAAAACACGCACTACTCTTACGGGACTAATGACCTCTGTAGTTGACGCGCCCAAAATCACGAACAATCAATCATGTTCAACCGACAGGGTAGACCACCACCACCACCACCACCACCCGACTATAATCCGCACGAGTCACGGGACGAATGGCGCACGCCCGGAAGCCCGACATTCTCCCTCCCTCTCTCCGGAGAGCGGGTTGTGGGTTACAGAGCGGAGGGAGGAGGCGGCGGCGGAACAATGGCGATGGCAGCGCCGCTACGGCGAGGGCGGTGGTTTAATATCGTGAGAGTAGCCCCCCCTCGTGGCCGCGGCGTGTGTGCTCAAGACGGCACGTGTTTCGCGTTCTCCGCCCTCGCCTCCACCTCCATCCCCCACCGCCGCCAACCGTTGAGGCCCGACCCCCCACGCTCCGCGCGCTGGCCGTGGATGCGGTGTTCTGCGGAAGCCCGTGGAGGCAAAGGCGGAAGTCGTCCTTTTTCTTTCCGGTCACATTTCGCGTCGGCGTGAAAAGACACTAGAACAGTTTTAGCGGTTCGAGCAAACACGGGGAAAACTCACGAACGGATTTCATGGGCTTCCTGTTTTATTTGGATACGGATTTGCGGTTGATCGTAACCTGAATGTGTATGCGCATAAACCCAGGTACAATTTTGTTAAACCTCGAAGGACTAAGATGCTCGCCCGCGGCCGGCCAGTAGCAATCTAGAGCTCTGCCAGGCCAATAGCAAGCAACGGTGGGGCTTCGGGAGCTGCCTATTTGTGAATAAGGAATGCCTAAACATAGACGCGTGAATGTGTAACACATCACGGAATATATTGGCAAATTTATTGGAACGGTCGGCACACTTAAAACTGCATTTGGGAGAGGGAGGTGGCTCATCACTGATGCCTGAACTTCAAATAAATCAATTATTATTTTGGTTGGTTTTTGTCTTGAATCGATCACTGTACTACCACTCATTACGAATCCAAGTCACTTTACTAAGGAAGAATTACCAACGCATCTTTCTCGTGCTCTTAAGAAATATTAATGTGTGTAATCGGTCTAATCAGTTCTGGATGTCTTAGTTTCAGAACTGTACAAGAATAATTCCATCTTTACTTCATAGATGTTATCCCCATGCTGACACACACAATATGGCATATACTCAGTGTTTGATTTCTGGCGGAACGCGACGGAACGAGGTTCCGGTACCTCGTAAATAATTATTAAATTAAATTATAAACATATAACTATAATTGAGGTACTATAAATATACAACTAATAATTATTTTAGTGAGCGTTCCTGGACCTGAAATTTTATAAATCAATCACTACGTATGATTATTACGGGTGTTGCGTATTCTGTGTTGCGTTTTGCGTGTTCTGTGTACTCTCTTTAGAAATACCATAACGCGTAAATTTAAAAGGCATTTAAAATGGTATATTATTTGGGTGGAAATCGGTGTTCTTACAAGACAATAAGAATTTTTGTGAAATAAAGTGTACATGTTTTCGGGTATATTAGTTTATTCATTTCCTTTTGTACATTGCAGATTGTAAACCGACTGTTTTCAAATAATACTTTTTTTCACTTTCCTTAATGGTAGTATATTCGTGTTGAGCTGGAGCCGAAAGTGAATGACAACTGTCAAATCAATCTCACGAGAGGGTCATCAACTGTTTGAAAGCCTTCGGCGGTCGGCATTCAATCAAGCCTTATCTCTGGGGGAGCCCGCAAAGAGGAAGAGGGATGTGTGGAAAAGACTTCCTGAAACGTGCTCAGATTATGAAGTGGTTTCCCTTGTTCAAAACAAATCGCTATTTCTTACAACTACGGCAGGTCTTCTAACAAATTGGATGTATTTTATTTTTTTCATCGTAAAATTAGTAAAGCATGTGTACTATTTGTATATGTTTTAAAAGATACTTGTTTATTAATACTCTTAACATGATTTTACTGCAAAAAGTAGATAGATGAAATATCGTCAAATAAGGTCCCCTAACTCTTTTAACCTTTTTTTAAATAAATTTGATTTGCTTCCTAATTTTAACATGATTAAATTTTATTAGAAATTATCAGGAATTAGAAAAATAATTATTATTTGGTCTGTTTGAAAAGCGTTTGACAATGAAGCGTTTGAGTATATAGCTCATTCCACTTTGAAAGTTTAAGCCAATGTGTGTTGATGTTCACGTTGATTTTTTTTATTTACAACTTTTGCATTGGCATTAGATATCAAAATGAATAACGAATTAATTAATTACAGTACATAATTAACTTTGTATTCATTCATGTATGTATTCATTTTTATGGTATGATTGTTACTTTTTGGCCTATTTTCACTGGCTCTCCAAAATTTAAAAAAAAATTAGAAAGAGTTCTTTACATCACAAATAGTATACTAATAATTTCCAAATAATAAATTCAGACAACCTGAATATGTTAAATCCAGAAGGGGACATGGAAAATGGATAAGTTTCACGCCGATCAAACATTAACGTAAGATAACTATTTTCATGTTTTTAATTGAAAACTGATGCCGCATTTCAACGTGCCAGTTGAGAGTGATAGCGGACGCACCTTCTCCAATCAAAACGTCATATCGGTTTCGCCCGAACTGTTCTTTTGAGGGCTGCCACGGAGCGTGCAGCCGATATGAGGTAAATCTTCCCTGTGGGCGCGATAACGTGACAGCGTGGGACTCTAATCAGGCGTGAACGCCGCCCGATCGCATTCAGCACCGCCCAATGGAGCAGAAGCCGGCGACTCCGACCGCGCGAAAATTACGGCGAAAAAACGCGTTATTACACGCACGATAGGGGATTGTTTTTGGTTTTGATTTTTTGCCGCGTCACCGAAGATGATAATGGATTTCAGCTCAGAGAAAAATCTGCTTGGTTTTTTCATCATTTCCAACTCATCATCTTCACTATTATGATTAAAATGCTATTATATTATTACATAATGTAATTATATATTGATATAATTAATATATACTATAGTATTATATTATATTTGAGTATTGTTACTACTACCAGTATTATTGAGATTAATATAACACAATATAATATATAATCAATAATACTGGTAGTAGTAACAATACTCAAATCGGTTTAATTAAATAATCTTTATTTGGCTACAGTTGGCAAATTACCTGGTACTAACACTAATACAAACGATTTGTAACTTGGGTATAACTGCAACAAAAGAAACTAATATAATACAGGAAAATGGAACCGTACACTAATTACAATAATAATAAAAATTAAAAATTATTAAAAATATTTGAATTCCCAAGCTGGATACACAGGAATTGGCGACAGCTTCATTGTCCGGAACTTGGGTTTCCTAAAGATCGGATTCGTGATAGCCGCTTGCGAACTAGTACCCTAAATCCATCATTATTTTGACGCTAACATTTCTAGATAGAATTATATCTTTTAAATAAATAAAATATTTTTAAACAGCTAGTTATTGAAGAGAAAATTCCGTAGGTTCGTTAGGGCAAATCGGCCTGTATCAGATGAAAAGTGGAAGTCCTAGTTCTTGTCGTGGTCGCATTCAACGATCTGCGCTGCTGCAGCAGCTGCTGAAGCGATACACAGTGAAAGCATTTGAAGGAATAAAATGTAATTTGAAACATTTGAAGGAATAAAATGTGTAAATTGTGATAAAATGTGAGAAATCTGGACTTTCAGAGTACAAGAATTGGTAGCCAAATACCAAATGGAACACTGAAAAATTATTATGATGGTAGCTATCTGCGTACCAATCAGTACATAAACAATGATATCAGTGATTTCATTCACATAGTCTTGTTGGCCTACACTATTAAAGATCCAGCAATATTGAAAAAATATTAGGACTAAAACAATTATGAGTGGGGATTTCCATAATAATTTGAACTTATCTGAGGGACGTCGTTAATAATATTTTTAGATGGAAAAGTTAGTTAAATATCGAACACTGAGAAAGGTTAGTCTGCAACCGGATTCGGAACTACCATTGACGCAGTATTCTGGATTAATTTAGAAAATGTATACTACAAATTTCTATAGTATTTTCAACTGAATTGATGCGATAGTTTTTTTTTTGGATTATGAATATGAGGAAATTAATGAATAAATAAAAATAATATTCGTTATTTAATTAACAGAGATTTTCTTGAATTAAATTCCACCCAGCGACTTCCTTATGAAACCCGATTTTAAGTGCGTTTGTTTGTTACGTCAAAACAATTAGCAATAATTTGCATTTTTAAATTTAATAATTCTATGTTGTGGAAACGTATGCGAAACGAATTTGTTTCTATATATGGCATTAACATTTCACATTCTGTAGGCGAAGGTTAACTGCAAAAGTAATCTCAAAATATAACTCAGTTCATCATTCATTACTTGAAGTTATCCAGAGAACACGAGATCTTTAGCTCATAGTTCCACGAGACCCGTCTGTAAGATGACGAAATCGAATAAAAGAGTAAAGAATTGTTCGCTTTTATTACTTCAAGATATTTGGTACATACGGGAACTACTAATTCTTAACTATTTTAACTTCGTAGGGTTGAAGTTGCCGATTGAAGGGATAGTGATCTGATTGCAAGAGAATTTTACAAGCCATAATCTTCTTCTGGATTTCTTGGTTCTTCGTTCTCACAATAGGAACACAAAAGTTTTCGGAAGGCAAGTTCCGTAGAGCACAGACTTAATCAACTACCTCATTCGTCTTTTATTGTATACTTCTACCCCGGAGATCTAAAGAGAACTTTCTGCAACATTAATTTTAATCTAACCCGTGTAAAATGTGTGTTTTGTAGAATGTTCATTAAACGCGATCTTCTTTTGTCTTGTATCAGCATTATGAAACGTTATGAAACGAAAGTTATAAAACCCCAAGACAATGTCGAAAAAGGGTGCAGCGATTGTGAGAAGTTACTAGGCGGTGTAAACAAGGAATAAAGATGTGCCAAGTTGCGTATTACATTAAAAGCTTACTTCCCAATTAAAGCATATTGGGAAGTAGTATTTGATATACTCGTACGTGGCGCGCTAGTTCGACGATTTCTCATTTCGTAGCTGGAGCTCATTAGAGCTTCCTGGAAATCGCGCGTCACCGAAGCAACTGGGTAATCTACTTCCCAAGGGTGGATCAACCCATGCATAGCTGAATGATGAGTAGGGTATGGACAATCACGAGTGGTGGTGAGAGCAAGGTCAATTCCAAGAGTTATGATTAGTGGGCGGATTTTAATGATATGTCATTTTTTTCTTTTCACTTTTGAACAATGCCGTTTAGAATAGAAATTCTTTTTTGTTATGAAAAAAGAAAATGACTCGTTTTTATATGTCATTTTTAACTTTTTACGTCATTTTAATGCATTTTTCTGATTTCATCTATTTTAATGTCGTTTTAATGGCACTTGCTTCGAACAGTATTTACGAGATACGCCTATCGGTGCCATTGACAGTTCGGGCATCACGGTGAATAAATGCAGAGATTTTCTTTTAATGAACAGTTCAAACCAAAATTTTGCAAGCTGAGTTCACTTGGACACAAGGAAGAATCCTGGATTACATCAGTAAAATATCCAATAGCTGAAATTGTTCATTTGACGTAGTTTTGATCAAATTTTTTACGTCATTTTTCTTTGTATTTAGGGCATTTTTAATACATTTTAAGAGCATTTTATTGATCATTTTTGGCAATGTTTTAGGTCATCAAAATTCGTCGCCTAGTTATAATACGACGGCAAGCGCAGTGCCAAGGGGAGATAGCAAATGAAACGGCGGGCGATGACGAGGGTGGCGCCAAGAAACAGAATTGAAGGATTGTCAAGGACGATGATGGCCAGAACAATGACAAGGGTGGCGGCAAGAGCGATTGTAAGAGCAATGTGTGGGATGATGGTTATACCGATGGCTAGAGCTCTGACTTGGGTGAAGGCAAGAGCAATAGTAAGGGCAATTACAAGGGTGAGTCTGAGCAATGACAAGGTTGAATGCAAGAGCTATGACGAGCACGCTGGAAATGCTGTGACAAGAGTGACGGCAAGGGGGATGGCAGGAGTAAGGGCAAGACTAGAGGGAAAGGTGATTGATGCTCTCGAGCATGACAAGTCATTGCTCCCGTTGGTGTAATGAACGTTTATCCCGGGAGTTGGCGGTGTGTTTCCCCAGTTGGATGATGAGATCCGGCGTCGACCTACACGTCAATCTGCAGGGTACTTCCACCTCTAGGTATCTTCCCCAGCGATGCTTTGCCCCAGCCAAGACAAGCTCCAAGTTCCCGTCTCGTCTCCTGATGTGTGAATATAGGAATGTGTGTGTATCTCTAAAAGGAGAGAACAAGAAAGAAGCAGCCAATATTGTGCGTTGTACGTCTTGCCGTTTGTTGAGGTACTGATCATGTATTCTCTTCATATTGATCAAAGAAACCTCGGAAAACGTCCGACCAAAGCAGTCAACCGCTAGAATTCTCCTCCAGACAGTGGCTGAACTCGACGGGTGGCACTAGTTATATAGCTAATGTCAAAAAGTTTTGCCACCTTCGGGACTCGGAACCTATGATCTCCTGGTCAGTGCCACTGCAGAGTGAGCGTCAATGTTGGCTCTGAGCTAAGCTCTGGTAGTGGAAAAGACGATAGCAAGAGCGATGACAAGTATGATGGCAAGAGCGTCGACAAGTATGATGGCAAGAGCGATGCCAAGTATGATGGCAAGAGCGACGACAAGTATGATGGCAAGAGCGACGACAAGTATAATGGCAAGAGCGACGACAAGTATAATGGCAAGAAGACATGATGGCAAGAGCGATGACAAGTATGATGGCAAGAGCGATGACAAGTATGATGGCAAGAGCGATGACAAGTATGATGGCAAGAGCGATGACAAGTATGATGGCAAGAGCGATGACAAGTATGATGGCAAGAGCGATGACAAGTATGATGGCAAGAGCGATGACAAGTATGATGGCAAGAGCGATGACAAGTATGATGGCTGGAGAGATGGGAAGAGTGAAGGGGGGATAAGAAAGAACGATGATAAGGGGTTGGCGAGGACCAATGCGAAAACGCGGGCACGGGCGCGGAGGTGGGTACGGACTCTAGGAGATCGAGAGCGGGCGCGGTCGCTTGTTGGCGGAATGCACGAGGCCTTTGTTCCTGCGCCGCCCCGCCATATTGGAAAATGCCGGTGGGTGGGCGGGCGGGCGAGGGTGAGGGCCGCTCGAGCGTCCTCTGAGGGCGACGAGTCGCCATCGCGACTCGCCGGCCGTCGATGCCCCCCCCTCTCCCTCCCCCCTCTCCGCGTCACCCGTCGCCCATCCCTCTTGCCGCGGGCACACAAAGCGCGGACACGTAAATGGATTACGCCAGCTCTAAAAGGCAATACGTCTCCTCTTGTGCCGGCGGTTTTTTTCGTGGAACTTCGCTCTGAGCGATAGTTTTGTGCGGATTCGTTCTCCGAAACCTTTCTAGAACGTTCGGAATAAAAACCGCGATCTCTCGCCAAATGCACTGTGATTAGAGAAGATTCCAATGTTCGAATGGTCCAATTAGATTTCATTTAACGTATTTCAGAGAAAGAAAAAAATGGCACGTGCGTTTCTTTATCGGGAAGGGAAAATGCGAAGCAAAATTTAATTGATGAATTCTCAATTGAATTTTAATATAAGGTCGTTGAATGGTGAACTTCAGTCGTTGAATGGTGAAAGACTTTAGAGCAGCTCTGTGTGTCCTGTAATTACCAGATCTACGCGTGTTTCTTGTGAATAATTTCTTGGCATTTTTTCTACTAATGTCTTGTTCTTATGTCACATATACTAAAGAAATAGGTCTGGAACAATGTAATAGTATGTGTCTGGTGTATTAAAAACGGAACGCTCAATGTAATGGATTAAGGAATTAAAATAAATTACACGAGCATTGTCATGCATTTATTTTTACAAACATAAGCGTAAAAACAATGCGTATGGTATGAGAAATAAAAATGTTTTATGTCAGCTCTCGTGCAAATCCATCTTACAAGTCAAAGAGTATTGCAATAACTGCGTAATTTTATAATGAGCTCTAATAAAGATATTTTGTATTGTGAAAAGACGCGAAAATCTAGGACTTGTCAAAAAAGATGTTGATGCAACTGTATTGGCGTTTTCTGGGGCTGCGAATGGTGAAATCAGGATGCCTGGAGCTTCGACATGAGAGCGAAGTTGAAGCTGTGAGGTCGAGTCCCGCACAGTACATGGTGTTTTCACCGTGTTGTTCGGTTGTTAGCATCTCATTGCATTTAGATATCCCAATATCCAATCCTTACAATTTCATCCATCACTATCCTTTGGCGGTGAATGCATTCGTCATATAGCAGAAGGCAAAGACAAACAATTACTGTAATCACCTGTCCGGGAAAAGAGAGGACATAAGGTGTCAGTGTTGTCCTTCACCTAAGCTCAAAAACGAATTCGGCACGCATCAGGCAAAATTATTTCAACGAGAGAGTTTACGAAGACAATAATCATCCTGAGCAGCAGCAGCGTTTAGGTATTGCCGAAATGGCCTCGCCTGAGGGCGCTGCTGTAGTTTCTGAAGGTGCGTGGTTGATTCAATGATTTTCAAATAAATATAAATCATCAAAAATCGCAATCCAAATTCTTCTCTTTAAAACGAATTCTTCAGACTTAAACCTTAATTATAATCATGCAGTTAAATGGCTTCCAAACAACACTCCTGTTAAATACCTGGGACTTCAAATGGATAGAGAATTTACCTGAAAAAACAAATAACATCAGTAGCTAATAATACACACATACAAAGATATTGAAGTTCTATCTATTCATAAACAGAAAATATAAATTATCAACAGATTCAGCATGAATAATATTTAAATTCATTACGCGACCTTCACTGACTTGTCCAATATAGGGAGGTATCTCTAAAACCAACCTTTGAAATCTGGAAGTACTGCAAAATAAAGATTTAAGAGAAGTTTTAAAAGCTCCACGGTACATCAGAAATGAACACATTTTAAAAGAATCATCCACAGAACCTCTAAAACTTGGATTCTTAAACTTTCTTCCCGTTTCTGCTCTTCTCTTTCATCTTGTCCAGCCACTCGTCTGTACACTACAGGTAAATCAGTTAATCGTTTGCGACGAATCAAATCGAGATATTTAAAAAAACGTACTACATTCTCCTTAATTAGCTATATAACGTATACAAATATTCTTTAAATTCAATGCATTCTGTACTTGTAATGTTCTATGTATTTTTCTCAAGAACCCTTCCTGGGTATCAGTTGTTAGTGTCTATCTTTACAAACATTGTATCGGGAAAGGTGGCTCAGGGCATCAACTGATGTCAGTATGGTTCCTCCGACTGGGAAGTCTTAGGGTCGAGTCCGGACGGTGGCAGGATTTTCGACACTAGCTACAGAGCTACGTCGAATTCAGACGCTGACTGGAGGAGGATTCTAGCGGCCAGCTGCTCTAATCGCTTGTTTTCCGTGGTTTCTCCGTTCAACTCCAGGCCAATGCCAGAACAGTACCAATGTGCCACGAATTGCGCACGATCTTTGCTTCATCTTTCGTGACCTTTCCTCAGTTCTTACTTACACACACACACACACTCACAAGCACTACACTAACACACCAGTAAGGATTTCAGAGTGGTGTCCCGCTGGTGGGATGTACCTGGTTGGGGAAAACCCACAAGCCGACGCGGAGGTTGGCGCCGGATCTCGCCATCCAGAGGAAGATCATGGCCACATAGCGGGAGATACAAGCACTACACTTACTGGAATCATGACCCTATCCGTCGACGCGCCCGGAAGCTCTAATCAATCAATCTCAAAAATAGGTGCGTGGGTTTTGAGGCTGCAGCCGCTGCTGGCCGTCCTCTTTAAGCGTCCTTGCGGCCGGCCCCGCCCCTGCCCCGTAGCGCCCTTCGCCACGCGCCGCGCCGCGCCGCGCCGCGCCGTGCGTCGATGAGCATATGGCCGATGTGTGCTCTGCAGGAAAGTCCCCCGGCGCCCTCTTGCCGCTCGCGACGCGGCACCCACTGCCCCGCGACCAGCGAAGGCCCCTGTGGCGGTTGATTACACTTCCTCTCCTCGTCACAATTTCCTCCATCAATCCCCACCTCCTTTTCCTTTTCACCACGACTGTCCCTCCCGGATTCCTTCTCTCTGTTCCTCCCTCCCCGTTTCCTTCTGTCTCCGTACCATTTTCTTTCCTCTCCTCCCTCTTCCTTTTCATCAAACCCCTCTTTCTGTTCTCCCACCCCTATTTCATTCCTTCCTGTTCTTTTCTCCTCCCTCTCTTCACCAGCCGCCTTAGCCTGCCTCTCTCCTTTTCTCTCTCGTTCCTCCCTCTCCTTGCATCCCTGTGTCTCATTTCTCCCTCCCTCTCTTTTCAGTTGCCCCTTCTCCTTCTCTCTTTCATCCTATCACCTCTTTTCTCTCATTCACTCCCTGCACGTCTCTTCCTTCCATTTTTCAAACAGTCCTCTACACCTCTTTAGCTCCTAAACATTTTTCGAACCACTTTTGTTTTGTTTGTTAATTCCCGAAATTGCCACGAATATTATCTAATATACTGCAACAAAATAACTTCAACCAAATCCGTTTGTTACGGCATTTAAAATGCTTTTCTCTCGGTGTACTTTGTAAGTTGTCTGTGAAGCCTTTACACCATTGAGTTCTCAGCTTATGTAATAATCACTTGTATTAACATTATTGAGATAATGAATCATTATTTAACTGATATCTTAAATATTTTTATTGTAAAATCGTATGTGTAGTTTGTTCTCGTCAATTTCTTTGTTCTGTTGTTCTAAAATGAGGTACTTTTACCTGGCGTTCACCTCTCTCTCTCTCTCCTCGTGAATGCAGTGCATTAGAAGAGTATATTCTGAACCAGATAAAAGCACATCTCTCTTAACTTTCTAGGTACAGAAAAGCAGACGGTTACACAAGCGGGAAATTTACGAAACTTTGCTCATACACATGCTTGCAAGTATCATGCACAATGTATAGACTGCGTAAATACCATTTTACTTTATCATATGTGTTCTGAATATTACCTTTCTTGCCTTGTCTCTCATGTTAACCTGTATAAGGTTAGTACTTTCAAACTTTCGTACGGGCGTGTCTTAAACCAGAGAATGTCATCACCCCCGAAACAGAAAATCTGAGCGAACCCTGAAGCATAGACTTTAAAACGAGTTAACTTTATTTCAGTTAAGAAAGCAATATAAAAAATACCATTTCCTTCAAACTTCAAAAGGTTCATTTGTTTAAAGCACATTTCTTATAGCTTGTCAACTTACCTATTCCTGCTAGGAAGCACATTCAGCACTGACAGTCATCTACACAGAAAGAACGAAAGAGAGAGAAATCCTCTCGTAACCACAAAATTTCGGCATTATTTACAGTAAAACATTTTTATGTTTATATGAAAATAATATTAATCTGTATTTAACATTTACGAACTGGGGGCATTAGCTGTACAATAGATTGCCTAGAAGCAAGTAATGGATCAGCTCAGCATTTGTTAAGATTTGAAAATGATATTAGGCAACAATTAAATGGTTTATTTAATGTTTGAAATAAATCTTCACGATTGGTGAGCTGAGGTGAGTTATTTTGGCGCCAAGAAATAAATGTGAGTATATACATACATTATTTATTATTCTAATAAATATTATCTTGTGTTCAATTGGAGGGCGTTTCATATTTATGAAGTATATTTCACAGAATTTATTAATTTATGAGGAATTGTATTGTTTAAATTTCTTTTATCCCGCCCATTCTTTTATCATTTGTGTACTCGGTTTCCGTTTATTCACGCCCCATATTGGGCTGCCTCTGTAATCTGTTTTCCTCTTCCTGCTCCTTTCTCACCATCAACTATGTATCGCAATGTCATGCGTGTGCGCGCGCGCGTTGCAATACGTGCGTTCCCCTTTCGCACCGGCTATGCGTTCTTAATTTATTTACCAATCAATTCCTCAAAACACAACATAAAACATGAACGCACAGTTGCCCAACATCCATTCCGGCATACACACACACATAACGTTCATAACGTATTTACTTGTCAAATAATTTAAAATGCCCGATTTTCTCAAAACATATAATACACAATTACAGAAAATTTGTTTCGGTAAGTTGGCAAGGTTCCGTATGGAAAGCGATCAACTGTAGCTTATTGCAGTGCATCCAGGTTCCTAACTACTGAAATAATGACACATTAGTGAGAGTGAGAGAGAGAGAGAGAGAGAGAGAGAGAGAGAGAGAGAGAGAGAGAGAGAAGAAAAAAAACCTTGGTCGGCAGCTTCGCCTTCCGACATTTAATTTATTCACACAAAAAATATTTTCCCTTTTGCATTCACTTGTTATGATCTGCATTACACCAGCTCATCACATACATACAATACACATAAATAACACATAACTAAAACAAAATCGTGAAACATACATATCACACTAACAAAACAACATCAACCATCAAAATATACACACAGCTTTAACAGTTTCTCCTTGGAATTCCTTTCTTTCATTTTGGCACAGGCTTTCTTTTAAATTTGAATGAATATTTCTAGATTTTATTCCGATAAATGTAAATCTGCCTATTATTTTTAAAACATCCTGAATGAGATTTGAATACTTTCGAAATTTCTGCACACTTTAATGTTTTAATGTTGCTTTTTTCATGGCCATTTATTTATCGATTACTGCTAAAGAATCATGGTTTTGGATAGTTATTCATGTATTACCAAGAAATTATCTATGGTGAAAAGAAAAACCGCGTACACTTCCCTTTTTTTTCTGCTGCCGTCTGCTAGATGTCCAGACACCACATTACATCTCCTGGGCTTCGAACCACTGCCCCTCACAAGCAGTCCTCTTATATATGTCGCGCTCCGTCCGCGGCAAATCGACTCAGTTTTTACATTAGAATCACCATTGACGCAACTTCTCTATTTTATCGCAAAAAAAAAAAATTAAACTTTGAAATTTGCGCACTGCCACATTTTCAAAATATCGACACTGTTCCAACTTTACGTTGCTTTGTAACTAAATTTTGTTAAAACAAATTCAATTCAAAGTTAAAGTTCAAATACGAACACGTTCTCTCTCATATATTTTACATGCCGCTACACGTCACAACACACACTGCTATTCTCCTCCTCTCATTGATGTGTTCCGTAGGTTATATGGTTTCGATCAAAACAAACCACGGCCGCTGCCATTCTTGTTAATTATCACCTTACTAAGAAAATTTCTTATTTTCCTTGAATTTCACTTTATAATTCTCCCACAGTGTTCAAAAATTGCCATTCGATTCCAATGTCTCACTTTAGTTTCTAAAACACGCATTTTCGGCCCCATTACGTCGAAAAACGCTTATTTCTATCTGACGTACTTGTACATTTACACATCAATTGTTCTCCATTGTCGTTTTCTAATATGAAAATTATGAAAAATAAACTTCTATTGTCTCCTGCAAGTCTTGTACTAATTTCATAAATTTGCCGTAATTCAGGTACGCCGACTTGTAATTACCATTACGGCACAATTTACGGGTTTCACTTACAATCTTGAAAATGTTTATTTTTACTGTACATGGCATTGAAGCTCACTTATGCATTTTATTAAAACTGTTCTAATTACACAACCCATGGTTCGATTTCAGTGAAACAAACACTGTAATTCTTCTTAAATCAGTGGCCATTTAATTGCCATGTTCAATTATTTTTATTTCTGCGCGTTTTAATAAACTAAAAGTATTGTTATTACGCATTGCGGCTATCTTTTGTTTTTTTTCTATACTCTGTTCCTCACATATGGCCCTCGTTTTGCTATAGTCTGTTCTTTATTGAATAACTTAAAATTGCCGTAATTCATAGTAAATCACTGTAACTGATCCTGAATCATTACATTTGTTGATCTTTCGTAATACATGATGGATATTAGTCAGAAAATACGGTTTTCTTTCTAGGGGAAAGTTTTATGTAAGAGTGGTTTTCGCACCAATCCCAATGAACCCAAACTTTTTTACCAGTTCGTGAGAGTTAATGCAGAATCTGAACGTCCCATTCAGGTGTCGCTTGGCACCAACCGGTGGCCTCTCTCCTGTTGCGTTCTCGCTCTGCCCTCCCCCTCTCCTGCCACTGGACCCACGCGGCATCGTTTGCCCAGGGCGCCGCGTGACGTGCTCTGCATGGCGACGCGGGCCAGTGGTCACACACATACACACAGAGAGAATTCTGGACTTAAGTGTTATTTCTGTAGTTCACAGGAAGTTCGAAGTAAATGTTGCTTATAGGGCATGTGTACGGCTCAGGGATGATTACTTTTCGCCCATGAACATGAGGCAACAAGTCTCGAATGATATTATGCACGTGAGGTTTTTGAAACGGCGGCGTCCCTGATTGGTAGACAACTCATTTTCCACTATTTGGCAATTACCCGAACTCCAAGTAACGAGATACTGTCATACTCAATACTGTCACACTGACAATGACAATATTGAGATTTCTGTCATTATTGTTCAGCTTGCTCTACACACATTTCTTGAAGGGACGGCCGTGAGGCATGGTGCATGCGTGTTCACGACGATGAACGCTGTGACGCAGTCTGAGACGCAAGAGCGTGCTAGTAAATAATTGTATCTCTTTTCTTCAAAATGTGGCAAAAGTAAAAACACTTATTATTCAAGAGAGGCGTTTACATTTTCAAGTTTCGGTCGAAACGTTGGCAACTGTGCCTAAGACGTGGCGTCTCCAAAGAGCCATGAACATGTTGACTGAGGTTGCGGAAGCCTACGCTTTCATTGATTGAAGTGTTCATTCGCATTCGTTTGGCAAAATGTGACCCTGGTATTAAATCAGTAGAAACATCTTCAAAAATTGTATTTTTTTCTTTTTCTACACTTAAAATTTGCTAGGGCGCGCTAGATCAGGGTAGACGTTATATCTGCAATCTCAATGTGGACCGTGTCGTTTTCAAATCAACATCACCGAATGCAAGCTCCTAAGACAATTCGTTCTTTATTCTATTGAGAAGACATCTGGTGTGTGTGGGAAGCCAAATTCATCCTGTACGTCATTTCTAATAATTTAACCTCCTTTGCAGAACTGTGAACTATGATATAAATTAGTTTACTTTTAATATGTGTACGTCAAAATCACATGTGAAAATGGTTAATGATTTGGTCTGATCATAACTTTTTAGAAAATGTGTATACAACAGTAGTGATTCTCTGCAAATGAAAGTACTATTGACAGATGTCCACTGTCAAAAGTTCGGCTCTAGATTCCCAATCTAGTTCTTCTCCAAAAACTGAACACTACACCAGATTTTTTTTAATTTGAGAGAAACAATGTAAGAATCGTATTTTACGGGTTATTTGATCCATTCTCAGGGAACAGAGCAGAGCGGGATTGATAAGAGCGGAGTGGGGCGAGGAAGAGCGAAGAGGGGGCAAGCGCGGCTTAACGGGACTTCGCGGTGCGAAGTGAAGCTGGAAGGGGTGGAACGGATTGGAACGGGCGATGAGGTGCAAAGCCACGTGAAACGGGACGGAACATGACGCAGTCTAAGAAACGGAGTGAAGCGGATGAAGGTGGGGGAGGAATATGGCCGGGCGGAGTGAGAGGGAACGAGACGGAGCGAGGCCGAGTGAGGAAAAGCGAAGGGGATTGGAATGGGGTGGGACGGAGCGATGTGGATTGATTGTTAGTGTTTCCTGTCGCGTCAACTACTAAGGTCGTTAGTCTCGTAAGTGTAGTGCATGTTGATTTCATGTTGATTTTCATCCTGAGGTGGAGGTGAGCTTCCCCTGTTGGCGAGATCCAGCGCCGACCTACTCGACTAGCGGGGTTTTCCCCAACCACATATCTCACACCAGCCAGACACCACCCCAGCTGGGACAAGCTCTAAGCCCTCGACCGGTCTCCCGGCATGTGTGGTAGTGTAGTGCATGTTAGTGTGTGTGTGTAATGGGCGAGGATAGGACAAGGAAGAGGAAGGAAAGATCGCGCGCGGTCCTCGGCCCGTTTGTTGGGGTACTGCTCCGGCATTCGCCTGGTGTTAATCGGAGAAACTACGGAAAAGAACCGATTATAGCAGCCAGCCGCTAGAATTCTCCTCCAGTCAGCGACTGAATTCGACCTAGCTGACAAGCCAGTGTCGAAAATCCTGCCACCATCGGCACTCGAAACTAGGACCTACTGCATGCACTGAGCCACCTCTCTCGGCGGGAGCGAGGCAGTGCGAGGCGATGCGGAGCGGGATGGAGAGAGACGGAGCATCAGCGAGCGCACTGGGTCCCCGCACGGGCTGAACGAGGGCGGGGGAGGACAGAGAGCATGATCACGCGCCAGAGCCTATCGGAGTACGTGCGTCGAGCGCGAAAATCCATTAGGGATGTCGAACGCGTCTCCCATTAAGTCTTTAGCTGCGTGCTCCACCTGTTTTGTTAGCTCTTTGCTCGGGATTCCCCGCGCGCCGACCGGCTCGGAACACGGCCCGATGGCGGATTTTGCGTGCTTTAAAAAAGAGACCGTTATTTGCTTTGGACTCCAACACCAATGCACTTTCGCGCCTCGCATAAATTTTTCGCGTGGCTTTGATTTGAACCTCTTGGGATTCAAGTTTGTCATTGTTTCATTTAAAATGGTAGTAAAATAAAAGGAAGTATACTAATTGCTGCATAATTACGTCAATACAAAAATTTGCAAACTTTTGCATATCTTTTTATTCGTTGCTTAAATTGTCAGGCATTAAACGAATAAAAGATCATTCAGCTTTTCGAATTACAATTTGATTCGTTTAATGAGTATTAAATGCTTCAGTTCATTCTTCGTAACAATGGTTTCAGTAATGTTATGTGCAATTTTAGATACTCTAATTTGCCTCGTAATATACGAAGCTCTTGTGCTATGTCGACGGCCAATCATGAAAATATGGAATAAATTGAAATTGACCCGGTTTTCCAGTATAAATTACGAACTGAAGTCTCACAAAATAAATCTCTCAGAACCGAGCATAGAAATCTTTCTAAAGGGATAGGCTTGTGAGTATCTCCCATGTAGGAAAGTAGCCACATAAACCCTCGAATAACGAAAAATTTGTCTCTCCTAACTTTAAAGCACACATAGCAATGAACTACCAAAGTCTGTTAACACTCCAGTATTACAATAATATCAGTTTCCATTTTCCGTGCCTCGATACATTTACTACGACGCAAGGATGAGTTTCACTTTCGAACTATAGCCGAGTTGCTCATAAGCTTCTTGCAGCGTCGGTTCGCAGAACTTGCACGAGAATAGTGTAGTTACTCACGGTATTCGGTGGGCTTCACGACATAGTTGCGGCATTTGCGACGTCTCCAAGCTTAACCGGCGCACATCGAGGTGAAAGTCCCGCAACGCCTGTTTCGCTAAATCTCCGGCCGGGCGACAGGTGCGGAAGCTCTTGGCTGGGATCAGATGCGGACCGAGTCGCAGCTGCCCCTCTCCCGAAAGCTGTGGACAAGGGCTTCCAAGCTCACAGGAATGTAGCAGATGACAGATGTAAGCGAACTGGCGAAACTGATTCGATTTACGTTCTGAGGTGCAACGGAGCTTGAGAATTTGAATGACGGTTATTTTCATGGAAATGCTCTCTTGTTTGGAAAAAAAAACTTTACGCATTCTGCCACAAATGCATATGTAAGCAAACTGGTGAAGCCTGTACAATTAACGTCGTGACGTGCAACAGGGCTTGAGAATTCCATATACGGTCATTCCTATGCAAATGCTCTCTTGATGAGTACAAAAAATGCTTTCGTTCCTCGTCCGAATGTAATAAATCACCAAATGACATTCTCCCGCTTCATCGTTGAAAACAAAAAAAATGTAGTATGCAAATTACGCCAAATCATATTCAAAATCGAACTCCACTTCTTATAAAATGTTACAAAACTCCACAATCTCCCCGGCGCAAGTGTTAAACTTTCCGGTCGTCCTCCTGGCGACTAAGGTAAGGACTTCGAAGCTTCTTCTAAGTTTTATAGGGATGATTAATTTCTGTCGTGGATACAGATGTACGCAAACTCACCAAGCACATTCTGGTTTCTTAATGCTCTAAATTCAAACTTCAATTTATTGTAAAATACACCATTTAGACCTCCAACATAATTTCAGACATAATTTTCATAGATTTTTTTTTAAATTTATGTCCGTTGAGTATTTTAGAAAGGATTTGCACCTCATAATGTAAAATCAACGGCATGAAACTAAAATGTGCAACAATAAAGTTCTTACCGAATAAATATCTAACCATTTACCCACAGTTTTAACCAGTCTGTTATCTCGCATCCTCATGGGCCCCGAACATTAATGACCTTTAAGATTTTAATAAAATAGTTGAGATGTAATTGCTCTGAAATTTGTCAAAAAACTGTACTCTGTTTAAATTAAACCTGTTACATACTATAGTATTTCTTATGTCTCATTTGCATCCCACATATAGTAAATAAATTATGGAGACAATGCCTCTCAAGCGTGGCATAAAATTACGTTTTTCCACATGTCTTAGAAATTTGCATATCACGAAAGTTATCGTTGTCTGAATTTGTGTGTTATTTTCCCCACATTTTTAAAGAACTTATTGCCACTATTACATACCGACTTAATATCCGAGAATTAACACACAAATTCTTTGCCTTTCGGCTACTATCTTTTGTCCTTCACTCGGTGCTTGCTGTTTTCATCCTCTCTGGTCGCTCTTAGTTCTGTGGACTTGAGCGCGACTGCGCTACAGTGCGCAAAGAGGTAATGGGGTTGTCGAATGAATCACCGCTACGCTCCACGATCTGTAACTGGGATTAATTAAGGATTTAATCACGGAGACGCGGCGTGACGGTCCGCCCCTCTCTTGGCCGAGACTTTTCCACTTCCCCCCTCTCCCGCGCGATCTCCTGTCGTTTTCGACTTTACCAGCTATGCCTGCGCTTTGACTCCACCGTAACTTCCTCCGTCCTTCTACTTTCATCGCTTTCGCGACCTCGACCCCCCTCTCGGCTGCCTGATCTATACTACGATTTTTTCTAACGTTGAACCACAAGGCCCGTCTTCACGATGGAGTATGTCACGGTATTTCGCGACTTCTCAGTCGTGCCGATAGATATCGCATGATCGCGACCGTATCAAGCAGTGCTTGCGTTCATGCGACTTCTAGCGGTATGACGGAGGAAGATGCGAAATGTGATATTCCATAGGGGCCGTAGGGGCTTGAAGGGCAAAGTTATAAAAATCGCACTATAAACCATGTTTCTGCAAACATCACCACTGTTCCTACAGTGAATGAGTCTTGTGACGGAATGAGTGAGTATTACACTGTGGTTTCTCCAATTAAGAGCAAGATCGTGCAGGAGCAGTACCTTATCAAATGGGTCACGGAGAGCTCGTGATTTTTCCTTCCTCATCCTTGTGCTTTTCTATCCCCTTGCACACGCAGCCACACACCCATTCACTTACGTTCACTACAATACCCCACTTGTCGGGAGCTCAGAAGTTATTCCGGGTGGGTTGGTGCTCCGCCGGGGGAGATACCTGGCGGGGAAACACGCGAGTAGAAATGGTCGTCGACGGACGTCGTGTCTCATCGGAGGAGGCACACCGCTACCTCTCGGGATGCAACATGCCCTGCACTTATGGGAATAATGACCTCAGTTGATGCGCGTGAAAGCACGAAATAATCAGTCTATCAATTCTCTTCCGTACACTTCCAACCTTCCTCAGCACAGTCCGTCGCAGTTCCATCACAGTCTTCCGTCACCTGCCCGCGTCTACTACCGCTCGACTCAGGGAGCTAATCCAAGCGCACCTCTCTTTGAAGTGGAGCACAATCGCTCTCAAACGCGTTTCCGGCGCACCATCCCCTCTTCGCTTCTCGCCCCCCCCTTCACCCCCCTGCTTCCGACGGCGACCGTGCCCTCACCTCGGCTCGGACGCTGCGCCCCCTGCCCCAAGAATTCCAGAGTTCCGCGTCCACACCTTGCGGCTCTCTCGAGAGCGCCTTCGGCCAGAGGTCAAGAGCGCGAGTTGCTGACCTGCGGCTGAACGCGTGTCCTTGTGTGCCTTGCTTCAGGGGCATAGATATGGAAGGCAGGGGGGACGGTCAGACTCGGGTGACATCATTTTAGGGGTGACACTAATGAGAAATTGTTTTGGTTGGAATTATATAATTTTAATGATTTATTTAAAAACTTTATATATATATATATATATATATATATTAATTATATATACATATTAATTTAATCGTTTTTATAAGAAACGTGCTTTTTTCAATTAGTTATACTTAGTTTTGGATTATGTATTTAAAAATTTTATTTCAATTATTCTGAATTACAGTTTTTAATGTATTATAAATCTCATGAGAAAATTTTCTTGTATTTTTATTAAATAATATATAAACTCTTCCGTAAAAGGCATTTTTATATGTAATTTATTCGTTAGTTTTGCCCCGGGTGACATTAACTGAAGCTACGCCAATGCTTTATCAATGCGCACAGGATGATGGAAATCATTTTAGATGGCCTTCATTCAGAATGGTCTCACTCCTCAAACTAATTCGAATGTTTGTATAATTTTCTGCGAACTGTCTAACATTAATCGAAAAGGTCACGCATCGGGATAGGGTTCACAATTTGTAATGAAACTGCAACTCGATTACAATTTTGAATTACTTGGTTGTTTTCGTTGTAGAATGCATTTGCCAATGCTGCGTAACTCTTTATTCATATTTATATTGCTACCTGTTGGAGTGGATTTTATTTGCGTATGATTGGACATGATTCTGTGACTATGCGTAATGGTGTGTAAATATCATGTGGGTCGCAGATGTCACGTGGTTTCGTAGAATATGATATACTGAAAATTTCATTAAAGCATTTATTCAAATCAATCGTACGGCGACATGACAAAATCGATTGGTAGGTAACAGGTAAGTTTAATCATTATCCAAAGGCGTCTGCATTATTCGAACTCATTATAAGAATGATTACTTAAAATTCAATTATGAGTGGAACGGGAATCGTATCGATGTAGTCGAGGAGATCCCACTGTCCGTAATAATCGGAAGCTTTTCAGTATAGGAAATGTGTTTCTCTGGCAGCATAGATAAATGAAAGAGTTTCTGACGCATCACAATAGAGCAGTATAGTAACTATTTAATCATTGCCAAAACAAAGAGTATTTAGAATAGGCTGAGTTTTAATATGAATTTATTCGGATCATTCCAACTGTTAGGTGTTAGTCGAAGGCTTTCAACTACAGATGTGATGTCCCTAACTGTAAAAAAACCACAAACCCTCCAGTTACATCACAATATCAGCAGAACAGTAATTTGATCACTTAAAGCACAAAACCAGGGGTGTGCTGGTATGTGCGTCGTTTTATTACGAATTTATTCGAACAAATTCTACGGTCAAATGTATTCGAATGCTTACTGGACAAGGACGCAGCGTGTGTCTGACAACAAACACAAACACAAATCCTACGGCCAATTCACAATATCAACAAACAAGTAATTGCAACACAGTCCTGCTATCATTATCAAAACAATGAATATGCTGGAATACACGTAGTTTATTATGAATTTAGTCCAACCTATTCTACGGTCAAATGTATTCAGGCAAGGTCGCGGCTTGTTCCTGACAGCAAAGACAAACACAAATCCTACGGTCACTTCACAGTACCGACAGAATGGTAATTGCAACACTTTAGCCGCTCTAAAAAAAAACCTGGAGTGGAGCTCCGCGCGTTGTGTTTCGGAAGCCCGGCGGGCGCTGGCTGTCTCGTGCTCGGGGGAGGTGGCTCTGGCGGCAACTTCGTAACAAGGCGCGCGGGCGGGGCGGACGGGCGGCTCCGGTCCACCGGCGCCGTCACCAGAGCTCTAATTGCTCTCAATTAGTGTTTGCGCGGCCGGCCGCCCCGCTAATCGCGCGCGCTCTTAACGAGGTTGCTTGGCCGCCGCCGGCGTCGCCCTCGCCCCCCCACTGCCGCTGCCGCCGCGCGGGGGCACAATCGAAGACGCTGTCGGGGTCGCGCCAGCTTCCTTCCCCCACGCGGTTGGAGAGGAATGTTTCAAACTACCTTTATGTCATACTAGGAAAACCTCTTTCCCCTCCCATCTCCCTCTCACTGCCTCTCCCTCCCTCGTTCACCCTGTCCCTGTCTGTCTGTCTCTGCCGCTCTCTGTCCTTCTCATTCACATTTAATTGCAGATTCTTCCCATCTCTGAGCAGGTGAGGTAATATCGGTTTATGTTGTAGGTTTTGAGTTGTAGGTTAATAGCTAGGTCGAATTCAGCCGTTATTTGGAGGATAATCATATCGACTGGCTGTTTTGATCTGTAGTTTTCCGTCTCTTCAATCGTTATCAGGCGAATTCCGAAGCAGTATCCTAACAAAGGGATTACGGGCAGCGTGTGTTCTTTCCTTCCTCTTCCTTACCCTATTGTCTCCCCTTACACACATACACATACACTTACATGCACTTTACTACCATCTAATATAGGGAGATTTGTCGATAGCTGTGCCCAGGCTGGAATGCTTCCCTGCCGGGGAGATACCTGAAGTGGGAAATCCATCGTAAATTGAGTACATCGGCGCCGGATCCTACCATCCGCCGAGATAGGAACACTGCCACTTCCCGAGATTGAACATTCTTTACATTAAAGGGATTAATGATCATAGAAATTGCCCTGCCCTAAAATATTCAGTCAATCCGCCATGCCTCCGCCGTCTCAGCCTGTCATTTCGCGTGCATTTCATTTTGAATGCATGCCATTTTGCCATGAGGAAGATGGCAGTATGACGGCCGTAACGTTGGCAGCTGTACCCAGACACGGCGTCTCTCGGACAGCGAAGTTTCTTTTGACTCCGGCCACGAAAATTACGCTGTCATATGTCAGTGCACTACGGCCAATGTGCAACGGGGGCCGGTAAGTCGAATATGTTACAAAGGGGCCCTACATGTTCGGAATATGTGCCAGTTTTACCCGTTCCGTTCTGGCGGTCCGTGAAATTAGAAGCGTCTTTGGCCCGTAAGTAAACTTACCAGGTTCGAAACCCATCAAGTCTTATTTTCTGTGGGGTAGGGGTTTGCTGTTGGCTGTTTTCTAAACGTCTCTGTGTGTAAAACTTATCCAGGTACAGATTTCTGAAAGCTCTGCAGGACAGGAAGGGCAGTGTCGAGTGGAAGACAGGGATCAACAATCCCGTTCAGGTGAAAATGGATGTCTTCGGGGTACACAAACCCGGACGGGTTAAACTGTCTCGTTTGTCATACCTGGGTGAGCCCCCCTTATTACCGATAGGTGGTGAAATTTATTGTTTCTTTGGATAAACCTGTTTTTTTTATTTAACTGAGCGACAAAAATGATAAGCACGAAGTTAAAAAATGTGTGTAATGAGTTCAAATTTCCAGTCTTTATTGAAGCTATTCACGAGACTGATTAGAAAGGCTTCCGAATAACAAGTGGTGTGGGTAGTGGTGAAACACTCGCTAAGCGATAAAATTAACGGATACTGTTAGATTAAATTGTAATTCAGTTCTGAATGTTCAATACGTGTTATTGAATCACCTTTTTAATTAATAAAACAGTTATGCATTTACCAGTGACGTTTCTCGATTCGCTGCAGGTGTGGTGAATACAAATTAAGTGAGCGGAAAGATTTAATTTGAGAATGTTTTTGTTCGATAGAAACAGTCTAATCTCATTGAAGTAATTGTTGAAAATTACATACCTAAATTGTACTTTTGCTTTAAATATCTTCCTGTCCTTTGGGTAAATAAAAACACAAATTTCAAGTTGTCAATTCAATAACATTTATTAAGATAATGTGCTGCATGCAACCAGAGTAATCAGGTACGTAGCATATAAAATGGTAAAAAATCAATGATTTCTTCCGGGCTGATTGCCGTTGAAGGGCCAACTGACCTTGGCGTACCAGCCCGGAAATAATTAATAGTATTGTGAAGTGTTTTTCGTTGGGTTTTTTTCTTTTTACCCTATAAGAAATTTATCGTGCATTTTCAAGATAAATATTCTTTTAGTTACTGTAACGAATTGCAAAGAATTTATTTTAATACCAAAAAAGGAATGAAAAGTCTCGTCAAAAGGTACAATTTATATTTTTTCCTTGAACTCATTTTTTTGGCCCGGAAACCGCCCACTTGTTGCATGAGTTGTTGCACGGATACCCACTTGTTGCGTGAGTATTTTCTGGTCCTCTTAGTTCGAAATCTCATCACGGGATAATACTTTACCTAAAGCTCTTGTTTGATTGAAGACGCGAGTGTAGTGAGCCGAAAACCGCTGCCGAAGCCGATACCTCCTGGGCGGGGGAGTGTGTTTACTGGGAGCAGCAGTTCGTGTTCCTAGAGACCGCAATCAACTTAGTGGAATCGCTCCGGAATGCCAGATTCCTACGTACTCACCTGCACCTGCGCTCCGGAATTACTATCCCCCGTCCACGCTCCGAGAGTTCAGGCGATTTCAATTACCCGATTGCGTGCTGCGATCGGAATAGTTGATACGTCTCTCGGCCAGCTCCATAAAGTTAGTACAGCAAACTCCTCGAAATGTGTCTCATAAATTTCAACTAATGAGCTGCTAATAAAAAATAAATTATTCCCTTTCAAACTAAAACAAAATTTGACACTTTGCTTCTCGTAATTTGTTCCGTGCAGTTTAGATATATAGAGGTAGATAGATAGACATGATCTAGTTAGGGTTTAATACCAGCTTGATCCAAGAAGCATCTCATTCGCTCTTTTATGTATCTGAAAGTGTTTTTTTTTTCAGGTAATTCCGGCCGAAATGCAACGAAACAAGATAGAACGATAATCTGTTATTTCGGGTGTGCCCTTTTGTATTAAATTTCCCTTTTCTCGAGCGCTTTCGAGATTTGGACGGCTTGTTCTCCTTCATTGTGAATTCACTCTCCCGCTCCTGTGCGCGATTGCGTATTCTGCTCGCCAGTCCATCAGGCGTATCGATCAGCGCTAAATCCACAATCGATAGTGGCGATGCGATGCGCGCGATTCCCGATTCGCTCGAGAGCAAGATAACGCAATGTGCGTTCTCCGGGATTTGGCTGGCGAGTTGTTCGAATTTCGTACTTTTCGAATGTTGTAATTTCGTCATTCGAATTTGTGTCGTCGAATTGTTGTCGTTGTTCGAATTTCTAAATTGGACAATAGCCTCCTCCCCTCTTTCCTTGCCTGCTTTCCTTTCTCTGTTCCTGCCCTTGTTCCTGTCGTGATTTTGCAATTCGCGCCATCAAATGTTTCCTCAATAAAAATTCAGAATTTGAGGTTCAATATTGACTTTGGCACATTTCAATGTAATTAACCGTAAAACAAATATTTTCTGTCAAAAAGTCAGTGATACACGAATTTCGTAAAATTGTATTCCCTTTCATTTTTCGATTCCCGAAAACTCCATCTCCGAATTTCATTTTAGAATTTTCAGGGAAACGGATACTTTCTGGCTGGATTCCACGAAATGGTACACTTTTCCGATGAGTAGCATTAATTTAATTATAACATTACGTGAAAATGACCAATTCGTAAATGGTTTAAATTTTCCTTTTAAATATTTAGGGAAACTACCAAAAATGTCTTGAAGTGTGTTCTGCCCTTAAGAAGAGTTGCGCCACCAGGATTTTTCAGAGGGGTTTTCAGACTGATGTCTAGGCGACTTGATGATTCCTGATAATTTTACATTCATTTAAAATTTATTTTTATTGTTGGACATCTTTTACAACGTATTCAAATGAGATATTAAATTACTTTCATGATTATAGAAAATAAGTAAAACTATACTTCTGAATATAATATTAGGTTTGAGGGGTAGGGGAGTAAAAGCCCCTGAATCGCCTCCTTTGGTTGTATTACTGTGAATGTCATATCTTTACTAAATTAATAATTAGGTCTAGCTATTTTTCTTGAATTCAGTTTTATATAAATGCAAATATCACGCCATGTCTGGAATGTTTATTTTTCTACGCTCTGATTAATGTAAAATTTTAAACACAACTTTTCAGACTGTTCTATAATCTATAATCTGCAATAACAATACTATTAAGGAATAGCTACTTATCTAGTTGGCGCCTCTTTAAAAATTCTAAACAAATTTCTTTCTCAGATGGTGCTAGAGCTCATAACTTTCAAACGAAAGTTACACCAGATAAGCTATAGCGTAGAATTACATTGTGCAATTAGTATTACAAACAATTCTACGCGGTAATAAGTTTTTACGTCGTATTAAAATGTTACATGATAATAAAACAATCGTATAATTAAACAGTGCAATTTGTATCAACAGTGCAATCAATTGGCAGCAGTGCAATTAAACAGTTAAGAAGAAGGGCTTGATGTTTTTTAACCGTGGAAGTAGAAATTATTTTTCTTGAAATCTTCAGTTAAAATGATCAATAAACATTTTTCAGACCTGTAGGTGCTGTAGTTATCTCCCAGTTATAACTCAGTACACAGATTATAAATATATATTAATAAATTCTTGGACAAATTAAATTGTGTTATTACAGGAAGTTAAATGATATAAAATAACTGATAATATATGCAGGAAACGTAATATTATCAATGAACTGCATGCGTTGAATAAATATATTCTCCCCAGCAGTTTGCGGTAAAATTAATACGTCTTGTATTTGTGTTGAGTAATAATAACCGTTAAAAAAGATTCTTTTTCCTTAATGTTCGGAGTAATCTGGTACAGTAAAACATTTTCAATTTCTTCAATATACTAGACTTGACCTTTCTCTTCCTTTTTGTCTACAAATCTCTCATTTCCAATATCTGTTATATTTTTCCCCTAATCCTCCTCGTAATGCCTTTCCATCTTCCATGTCTAATCTCTCTCTCTCTCTCTCTCTCTCTCTCTCTCTCTCTCTCTCCCTCTCTCGTCCACCTGTGATGAAGTGTGAAATGCTGCCCGATGCACAGTGCTGCCGCTTCTTTCTCGTTCGCTGTCCTCTTCTCTTCGCTCCCGTTCATCCTCTCCAGGGAATTCGTTAGCATATTTACTCTGCTTCTTTTAATGCGGGCCCCTTCCGACCTCACTCCGACCGTCCCTTCCCCTCCCCCCGCCCACGCCCACGCCCCACCGTGCGATCGGCGGTCGCCGCGCCCGCCCTCCATCAATAATGGCGAGTTCGAATTTTAAGCAGCTCTTTCCTCGCCACGCCCCCGCGCCGCCCAGCTCTGCCCTGTCCTTGTCCCGCACCGTTTCGGCCCCGTTTTCTCCGCCCTACCGAGCTCTGCGCCTTGTCGTCTCCCAACAACTCACACCACGCCCACGTCGTCCCTCATCGTCGCGCGTCCCGCTGTCCCGCCCCACGTCGTCCTGCCGCATTCTCCACCGCGCCGCGCCCCGCCCTCCTGCACTGCGCTGCCCACCACGTGCCTTCCCAACCCGCACCATCCCATCCCAACCGTCACCGGTCCACCTCTCACCGTCCCGACCCTCACCCTCCCGCCCCTCACCGTCCCGACCCTCACCGTCCCGACCCTCACCGTCCCGGCCCTCACCGTCCCGACCCTCACCGTCCCGACCCTCACCGTCCCGACCCTCACCGTCCCGACCCTCACCGTCCCGACCCTCACCGTCCCGCCCCTCACCGTCCCGACCCTCACCGTCCCGACCCTCACCGTCCCGGCCCTCACCGTCCCGACCCTCACCGTCCCGACCCTCACCGTCCCGACCCTCACCGTCCCGACCCTCACCGTCCCGACCCTCACCGTCCCGACCCTCACCGTCCCGACCCTCACCGTCGCGCCCCGCACCATCGCGCCTCTCACCATCCCGCCTCTCATCATGCCGCCCCTCACCGTCCCGTCGCACTCTGCTCCCTCCGCCCCGTCCTCACGCAATCCCGTCCCGCCCCTCACTGTCCTACAGCGCGCTGCCCCAGCGCCGTTCCACCCCGCACCATCTCGTCTCGCTTTCCGTCCTTCCCCTCATTCGTCCCGCCCCGTCCCCTCCCGCGCCGCACACAGACCACACTGCCTCGCTCGTTGCCTGCCATCGCCCGCCCCACGCCTTTCCGTCCCCGCTTCAGCTCGGCCCCACTTTACATGGTTTGCACTTCCTCTCGCTCCGCTTCAACTCGTAGCCACTTCACCTTGTCTCCATTTCACATAGTTCCCGCTTCACTTCGCGCCCGATTTACCCCGCCCCCACTTCACTTCGCTACCACTTCACTTCGTCCCATTTCACCATTTCCCTCTTTACCCCATCCATTCACTCTTCCTTCCGTTACGTCTCTGCCCGCCTTGCCCTATTCCCCTACCACCGAATTCTCCGGCTCTCTGTTCTGCCTTCGTCTGCGCCCAGCAGCAGCAGCAGCACGCGCGCTCGCTCGGGGCAGTTCACGGGGCGAAAGGGCGAAGGGCCCGAAGGGCGGTTCATGGCCGATTCCATCCGAGTGCGTCCGCAGATGCAACGCCAGCGGCCTGCCCCAAACCCAATTTGTGTTTTCAAGAGGAAGCGATTTCTTTTTACGGCTTTTTGTGGTATTATATGCTCTTCGCTTCTTGGAATAAAAATGTTGGGTGAAAGTTGAGTAGGGTAAGGAGGAGATATTATTGCGCTCTAATTGTGAAAAGTGAATAATGTTCGGGTTGATAGACATTTTAGCTGAATTAACTATATCTCTTATTATAAAGTATAGTTGTGTGTGTGATCCTTGTAAATAGCGTATCGTCGTGACAACTAGCATAGTAATGAAATTTTGTACTTTTCTTCGAGTTTGGTGCTGAATCATAACGGAATCGGGTTTTAATCTTTAATTTATATCTTCCATTCTGACTCTGATTTCCATTTTTGTATTTTATTCGCTCAGAAATATTTTACGTTTGTTTCACACTCATCTATGCTCTCCCTACTCTTTTTTTGTGTTTCTCCCAACAGTGTTCCTAAACTTAATTCGGTTTTGAACACTTTGTCATTATCCTTGAATGTAGTCATTAGTCATTAAACATGGACTAATTCGTATTGTCGTAATGTAGTACCATAATGACGTCGTCTTTTATCCTTATCTTCCTTATCTGCCGGAGCATGGTTAAGCTGTTCGGACGCATGATTATGATGTGATGTAGGAGTCTGGCTTGTATGATGCGTTACATAGCCGAATTTCTGTCTATTGAGCTGAGAAGTAGACACAAATGCCATTAGTTGTATTTGTATCCGTCCTACTTCTGAGAAGTTCGATGAAAATGCAGTTTCCGTAGTTTTTTTTTTCTTTTAAGGATTTAAGATATATTTATTTCTTCTATTACTCTGTAAACATACATCTTAAATTTGGGTTAGAAATGTAAGATAACAATACTTGTATTCACTTATATTTTATATCTGATAGCAGGCACAAGGGCAGGAAAGAAATTCTCGTATTTTCCCTTTCAAGATCCATCGCCCACACATAGAATTTTCGGAAATACTTGGAAAAGTGAGATAATTACTGATCAAAAACGCCCCATCGATTAACAAAGAGTAATGGGTAGTCAAAAGAACCTCGTACAAGAGAGGAAATAATAGAATTACCTCCTTGGATTTCGCTTCGGGAGAAGATGCTCCGCAAAACCTTTGTGACAGTGAGTTCGTTACGGGATGCCGGAGGAAGACCGGCGCTTTTTCCAGTTCTGCGTCAGAGACCACTGGGCCAGAAGCTGAGTGTGCCGCTCGGACTCCTAAGCTATTCACGCTCACTTCCAGCGCGTGGGAGAAGCAAGGCAGCCAGAAGGAGCGGGAGGGAAAGAGTCGGGGCATGAGTTGGAGATGGTTGGACATGGAGAAAAGTTGGAGATGGAAGAAAAATGTCAGTTGTCATTGTTGATGCCCGAAGTGCCTCAACTGTGAACAATGAACAAAAGGAGCGTATATTTTACATTTACGTCTGGTATGCAGTTCTAGGGGTCATCCCGGTTTACCCCTTAAGCGATTGAGTAAACCCAGAAAAAATCTCAACCAGGATGGCGACTTAAGGTCGAACATTACATTGATAACAAGATATATCAATGCTGAGAGTGAAAAATGAAAGGAAAGGGGAAGTAAAATAACAGATGGAGGTGAACAAGAGGAGAAAAGAAAGATATGATAATGAAAAGTGATAGGAGGACATCAGAAGGGAGCACATTATACATAATACAACTTTACACTTAGGTAACAGAGTAATTGAGGATATATATATATATTATATATATATATATATATATAATGTACATAATCCCTAAGCAAAAACATGGAAAATTACCACATTAATCAATTGGAAAAAGCAATTACAAAAGGAATCTTACGGTATAAAATACAGAAAATGTCAGTAATGTAAAGATATGACAGTACTGATTTTCTTTGTGCCAATAATAGCAAGAAATAATAATAAAAGACAAACATTATGATTTTATAAAGATCTATATGCGATTGTATTACATAAAATTTTGAAGCACTTAGGCTTTTGCCACGATTAGGATTTCGTAATGGCACGATATCACACATGGCTTTATCAATTCGTGACGCTTCTGTCATTCAGAGATGCATAAGCAATGGCGACTCGTTTCTGTGTAATTGAGAAGGGCGCGACGAGGGCCTCAGCGTTCGCGGTGCGAATGAGTGGGCCCTTAGCCGAGCACCTCAAAGGCCCCGGCACAACGCCTGTGCCGACAGTCTTCCTGGCGCCCGCCCAAGCCAGCCCACGCCCACGCCCGCTTCGCCCGCCCACGCCCGTTCCCGACCGCCCGCGCCCGCTCCCGCGCGCCCGCACCCGCTCCCGCCCGCCCACGCACGCTCCCGACCGCCCACGCCCGCTCCCGACTGCCCCCGCTCGCTCCAGCCCGCCCACGCCCGCTCCAGCCCGCCCACGCCCGCTCCAGCCCGCCCCCGCCCGCTCCAGCCCGCCCACGCCCGCTCCAGCCCGCCCACGCCCGCTCCAGCCCGCCCACGCTCGCTCCTGCCCGCCGCGCCGGGTGCAGCGCTCTGTGTAGTTTGCTCCGGCTGCGGGCAGGCATTGTGTGCAGTGGGCGGTCGTGCGCTCGCGCTGCGTCGTGGGGAGCGATCCGGGACGGTGCTTCTCAGCATGGGAGAGCTGTAAGGGATGAGCGAATTGGGGGCGCGGAGCGCTGCGAGGCGGGGCGGAGTGGAGCAGAGCTAGAGAGTGAGAAAGTCCCGGGTAGGGGCCATCCGGAGCAGTGCTAGACAGCATGGAGGGTCCGCAAGGCTGAGGGAAGCGGGTTTAAAGGCGCGGAACATTCGAGGCACGGCAGGGTGGAGCGATGGGCAGCACAGAAATGAGCACAGCAAGAGGAGAGGAGCAAAGGAATAAATCCGCAGAGACTGTTGTCCGATTTAAATGTAGTGATTCCCCAAGGTCGGGAGCTGGTAGAAGAGGGGTACCCTGTAATCCACTCTGGACCTTCAGAACCAAAGTCATAACGACGCTCCCGATTGAGTAACCTCATCACACCTGGGATGGGCCAAAAGTCACTCTATTTAAAACGGCCAATACATCGGGTGGGAAGGTTGCAGGGAGAAGCTAGATAGGGTGAGGCCGGGCGGACTAAATCGGGGCAGTGCTAGTCAGGATTGGAGGGCTACTAGGCAGGGCGAGTTGGAGTGGTTTGGGGCGGGACGGGCTATTAGCACGGCAGAACGGAGCGGTGTCGGGCGGTGCAGCGAGGAGCAGAGCAAAGCAGAACAGAGCACACCGAGGCTGTGCGAGAGAGTAGGAAAGCCGCGGGGCAGAGCCAAGCACGACGGTGCGGCGATGCGGAACGAACTGGGGCAGTGTCAGGCGTTATGGGGGACCGCGAGACGGGGATAGGTAGGTCGAGCCAAGCGAAATTGGGCGAGAAAGGGCGGAGCGGAATGGGGCGAGGCTACAGAGGACAACCCGAGGCAGTGCTATACTGTGTCGCATGAGAGGTCTGGGCCACGTGGGGCAGGTCAGGGCGACCCGGAGCTGTGTGAAGTCGAGTAACACAGAGTGGGACGGGAAGGTTCGAAGTCGAGCAGCGGCTCGGGTGACTCAGGCCGTCAATTGAGTCTGCCAATTCCAAAACGTCTCTTGTCCACTTTGTAAAACTTACAGCAAATCACGTTTTTCTTGTTAAAGTTTATTTCTCACCATTTGCCGTAAGTGTCACAAAGTGGATAAGAGATGTTTTGGAATTGGCAGAATCAGTTACTGTCGTTGTACCTATGATCGGGAAGTCCTGTCGTTTGAGTCGCGAACAATAGCAGGATTTTCGACACCAGCTTCACAGCTAGGTCTAATTTAGCCGCTGTCTAGAGGAGAATTCTAGCGGGCGGCTGCTCTTATCGGTAGGTTTCCGTGGTCACTGCGATCAACAGTAGGAGAATACTCTAACAAACGTGCCACAAACTGCGGGGATATTTCCTTCCTCTTCCTTGCCTTATCTCCATCCCTTACTTACTCACTTACATGCACTATACTACCGCACTTGCCGGGAGATCAGTCGGGAACTTAAAGAGCTTGTCCCAACTGGGGCGTTGCCCAACTGCTGGTGTGAGATACCTGGTTAGGGAAAACCCGCATGCCGTCGGATAGATCGGTGCCGGATCTCGCCATCTAGCGGGTGAAGATTACCGACACCTCCCGCGATATAAACATGCACTGTATTTACGGGACTAACGGCCTTAGCAGTTGCGCTCGGACACACTAATCAATCAATCGAAGACAAGCGGAGCGGACTGGGGTCGCGAGGCGTTGTGAAGCAGCAGGCAAGCAAGAGTGTGGCGCAGTGTTGTCAAGGTCGATGCCACGAGCGGGAGTCAGTGGCAAGAGTGCCACGACGAAATCGCCCCTCCACGCAGTTCATTACCCTGCCACCAGAGACAAAGCCATCCCTATTGTAAAACGGCGGGGTTACTAATAGTTTCCTTTCCCGACGCTAGTTGCGTAGAGAAGCTCGTGGCATGCTAAGGTGTCACGACGCGCGCTACTGCCAGCAGTAGAAGACCTTGACCCCACTGGTGTAGCGGGTCAGTGACGGGGATATGTGGAAGCGCGCGGCGCAGTGGGGAGAGGGGAGGAGGAGGGCGGAGTTGAGCTGACCGGGCCGGCGTGGTCTGGCTGACCGCTGCGGCGTGGCGCAGGGAATGTGTCTCACTACAGCGCTGCGAGTGGATTGACGCCCGGGGCTGCGGCGAGACGCAACAGGAGCAGCCGGCCAAACGGCAAACGCGTGTGTATGGCTCACAAAGCGGAAAGGACCTGCATTCTGCTCCAGCCTTCAGCGTGGAGTGTTTCGTCCAGAATGCTCCGGGATATACCGTTGTGCTTCGTTCCGTTTAGCGAACTGCGGCAGCAAGCCACTATAAGCTTTGTGGCGTTTGTTGCAAAGCTCATCTGCGGAATATTTTACAATAAATTAACTCATTTGTTTCAATGGAGTTCAGTGAACATATTTGAAATATGAAAAGTTAATTAAATCTTCTTTTTAAATGTATGTCTCTCTTTCAAAATAAAATGTGAATGTACTTTTGGTTGCAGGTGTCAAGTTCCGAGTACTTCAGTGTCAGCTTCGAAATCGGTGAACCACATGAAGAGTTTGTTCCGGCGGAGAAAGGCGTTTCGTTGGCGTGAGTACTCTCAGATTGCTTCATCACATTTATGTTACGTAACTAGTTGCATAACTTTATTATCCAACTAGCAACTAGCAAAATAAAGTTAAGCTTTATTTATCGCTCCTAATCTCGCTCGTTTTCAATTTGTAGTAAGTCAATACACCAACATTACAAACTAGTTGCGTATGTTATTTTTTTGTATAAGAGCATTATAAATGTATGAGAGAATGAAAGTTGTTTTTTGGAAAGAGCTTAATAGTGACGTTAAGGGTGTTTGACATTGTGCACAAACAACTGTGGGGGGCTATTCGACCGCTGCCACCCACGATTCTCTCACTGCTACTGGCCAAAGTTGTGATGACTCAATTGTTTATGCCATAAACAGTTAATAGAATATAATCTGTAAGCTGTAAGATGTCATTTTTTAAAAAATATTTCTTGAAACGAAAAACGTCATTGATAATGATGGAAAACAAAAAAAATCTACACGGCCAGGAGTAAATAACAAGTATTTTTGAACATTATTTATAAACATTACTTAAGTTTTCCGGGATAGCAGGCGGTGGTCCATAGGAAACTGGTCCAGGTTCCTTTGGACCACGGTCTGCTATCCCGGAAAATTCAAGTAATGCAGAAACCGGCCGTGAAAGCCTACATTGTATGTTAATTATTTACAAACATCCAACATTTTTGTGAACAACAGTAGCTGATACCAGATAAAAGTTGTATCAGTCCACCCTTTCGTAACTACCCCACGTTTTACATAAACAGAGAGTAAAGGAAGATGTATTGAGACGGCTGTTGCCTCTTGGAAGCATGGGCGTCTAGATTGCTGCTTCTCCTGGCGCAAGTGCACCTGTACAGCAGGCCGCGAGGGGAACGTACCCATGGATCACGTGCGACAGCCCATCTGCCTCCGAGAGCCGCCTTTCGCCGCGAGATGGGCCGTGCGCGCCTACGCTCAGGCCCGCTTTCTCGGGCGCGTCGTCGCGTCCTGGCCCCACCTCTCCGAACCTTCCCGTCCCTACCCTCCCCCTCACCGGCCCCCGGCCCCTACCCAGCGTCTACACTGCTCCTCCCCCTCCCCTTCCATGCTCTTCCCCGGCCCCTCCCCGACCCGTCCCCGGCCCCTGCCCTGTCCCTCCACGGCCCCTCTCCAGCCCCTCCCCGACCCTCTCCGGCCCCTCCGGCCGCTACCCGGCTTCACCACTGCTCCTCCCCGACCGTCCACTCCCTTTCCCTTCCCCTCCTCGTCCCCAACTCGGCCCCTCCCGGCCCCTCACCAGCCCCTCACCGGTCCCTCGCTGTCGCCTCCCCAGCTCCTCCCTGACGTCTTCACCGACCCCTTCCCTGGCCCCCCTCCGACCCCTCCTCGGCGCTCACCCTCTTCGATTCCTTTCCGACCCCCTCCTTGCCCCGTTTCTTCCTCCCACCGACCACTCGGCGATCCCTCGCTGACCCACCTTCAACCCTCTTCGTCCTTTTCCCCGTCACCTGCGACACCTCTCCGTTCCCCCGTCCACCACTCTACGACCCTTCCCCGACCCCTCCCTGTCTGCGGCGACCGGCCACTGCCCATACATCCACGGAATGTCCCGTGTGCCCACCTGTATCCCTGTCGCGTTCCACGTGCGTCCGCTTGCGGCGCCCGATTTCTCCCCGCCATCTGTCGTCGCCATCTGCGCGGTCACATCGTCGGGCCTGTGTCCCCGCCCCCACCTCCACCCCTCTCCATCCGTCTCTCACCACCTGCGGCGCGCGCTGTTTCCGCGGCGCGCGCGACAGTACAGCCGCTCTTCCTCCTTTGCTCCCGCCCGCGCCGTCGCCAGCCGCCCATTTGTGGGCGATTTACGAGGCCGTTAGTCTCGCGTAATCAGATGTCCCGGGGCCGACGGCAGCAACGCCGCGCTTCGCTCTCGATGCGTCTCGCCCTCCGGCCCGCCCCCTCCCCCGCTTCTCCGCCCTCCCCTCTCCACCTGCCTCGCCCTCGCCGCTCTGCCCAATGGCAATCCCATTTTCCAAGACCTGCACTGTACATTTTATCTTTTCAGAGTCTCTCCCGTTCCTGCCTTTCAGTTGTCCTCCCGCTTTCATCCTTCTTTTCTTTTCATCCTCCTGCGTGTTTTCGCCCCTTATTCCCTTTCCACCCCTTTCTGTAGCTTCCCTATCTTACTAATTTATCTGTCCTCTTTATACGTTTTCCCCTTTCCCTCTGTTTCCCCTTTCCATCCACTTTCTTCCCCTTTTCCATCCTTTTCCTTTCCTCTCTCCAATATTTTTGATTGTCTCCCCTTTTCCACTTACCATTTTCTCCATCCCTGTTATTTCCATTTGCCCTTTCCCCTTCGACCCTCCTTTCCCTCTCTTTACTCTCGCTCAATTTCCATCAACCCAATCCTTTTTATACATGTTCTCCATTTTCCTTGTATTCCTTCCCTCTTTCGATTTTATCTACTACTATTAATTTTTCCTTTTCCCCCTCCTCCCTGCCGTTGTTTCCTATCCATTTCCACATTTCCCTCCCTTTCCGCCTTTCTTCGCTGCTTCCAGCCGCGCCTGCAGAGGGGCCTCGTCGCTTGTTCCTCCCGTTTCCCCTCTCCCGTGTCCCTCGCTCTGTGCCGCAACAGCTACGCGGCGAAGCATATATCTCCGCGACGGCGTTGCGGGGCGACACTCCCTTGTCGACGCGTTGCGCGCGCGAACGTCGCCAAATTCACTCCAGGAGCTCGTCTCGCGGACTCCCTCAGTCCGTGGCAGCCTGCTTGCAGGCTTCGTTTCCCAGAGGCCGAGAAGCAGAGTCCTTTACTTCCGCGTTTCATTTCCCTTCATCTACAATTTTAGTTGCCCAAGTGTTTGCGGTTGAGGGTTCTCAAGATAATCGTTCACTTTATTACCATTTTTTAGTGGACTGTGTTTTTGAATGATTTTTCGAATTATAGTTTGCGTTTCTGCAGCAATTTCAAATGTGTATATAATAGCAAAAGATTCTCTTTCTGAACATACTATACTACTATTCTTACCATGTTAAGAAAAATGGATGAAACTTCAAAATAAGCTATTTAAACAATGCTTTCCACACTTTGTCTAATTAACTCCTGGTGCTTTTTGAATGGTTAAGCTTCAATAACAACCCAAAATTTGTTACAAAAACAATGTTATTTGAAACATGCCTAAATGGAGAACTTCAGCTTCATGAAAATTGCTTTGTTGGAAAATAAATTAATGTATTATCATTTATAATAAAAATAGTACAGGAATAAAGAAAATGCTACGAACTGTAGGATAGCCAGTTGTAAAGGTGGGGTACACGTGTGCTTATGCGATCTGTCTTTTCGTTGTGCAGATCTTCTCATCTGGATTTTCTTCATCGTCTCTCAGAAAGTCCCTTACTTCTTCCGAATGAAAGAAATACCGAATTTGGAACCGGCTGAGTTTAACTCCAAGCCAGCATTGTCGCAAATTCTGCTGCGACTCTGACTTAGAGGTCCTAAGGTTCTAGTACCGACGGTGGGGGAATTTCGGTTCCAGCTACATCTAGATCGAATTCACCCGCTGTCTGGCAGAGAATTCTAGTGGCTCGCCGCTCTGATTGGTAGTTTTACGTGGTTCCTCCGATCAATACCAGCGAAATGCCGGAGCGGCCCTAATGAAAGAACCCTACCCGCGCGCGATATTTCCTTCCTGTTCCTTGTCCTATCCTCTCTCCTTGCTTACACACACTTGTACTTAAATGCACTACACTACTATGTCGGACGACCAGTCGGGAGCCCAGAGTTTTGTACCGGCTGGTGCGGTGCCCGGCTGAGGAGATACGTGGAGTGGAAAATTCCACAAGCCGACGGTCGGTCGGAGACGGATCTCACCAACCTGGGGGGATGAACACCGGTACCTCCTGGTTTTAAACATTCACTACACTAACAAAACTAATGTCCATCGCTGTTAACATGCCTGGAACCAATCAACCGAAGTCAAAGATATTGAGCCATTTCCTTGCAACCTCTGAAATCGTTGATTTTTGCTTTTATGTTGATAAATACAATTATAAAATCGTCTGATTTTTATGTTATGCTCATTCCCCAGTACAGTCTGTACCCCCTCCCCTCAAAAAAACAGTTGCGGTAAGTTCACAGCATTTTCATGCAAAATGTGCATCTATACGACACTTTGACATAATATTAAGGGCAACTGATGGAGAAATGTTACAATTTTGCATGCGTAATGCTTTTTACTGCACTCCCCAAGTTCTTGTAAATACCGTGACATAATATTACTACGCGAGGCTCTCTTTGTAGTAAAGTCAGCAGTAGATGACCTAAGACCTTGCAACGAAAGTAGATGAAAGAGTGAAAAAATATTGATTCTCATCAGTCAGAATAGATTTGAAGTAATAATTTTACAACAAAAAAATCCATCATAATCGTCCAAAACATTTCTATTAATCGTTCATGCTCGTGAAGAAATATTACTTTCTTATATTTTTTGTAACAATATTTTCATAATATAATGCATTTGATCTAAAATATGTAGAGACAGTTTAAAACCCTTATATTCTACAGCTAAGCTTCAAACAAAAAAATCGTTTCGTCGTCTTTAATGCACGATTGGCACATTTTTCGCAGTATGGTGGTCGATGGACGTGCTATATTTGACCTAGAAATCCTGCTCTTCGTTTTTCACTCTCCCACGTTCCTTTCATTGGAACGTGCTCTCGCAGATAGCTTAACGTGGCGGCCGTGCCCCTTTTCTCGACTTTTCAAAGAGCGCCCAAGACGTGAAAGGTTGGAAACCGCTTGCGTTGCCGCAGTTATCGGCGAATGCTGGCAGTTCAGAGAAAAAAACGTAATTTCCTGTTTCTCAAGCAACGGAAATGCAAGGCTCACCGTCTCAGTGCAGGTAAAGGTGACCTTGTAAAAAAGTACAATGGGGAGTCAAATAAATATCTTTTCTTAAATATTGCATTTTTATAAATCAGAACACAGGTTCAAGAATATTGCTTTTCTACATTCTTTCCTGACGTGTAGTACAAAACTATCAGCGTTTTGGAAATTTCTCGTTTTGCGCACCCACTCCTCGTTATTCACTTTACAACTCATACATTAATTTACAGTACGGATTAATACATGAAGAAAGGACTAATTCCCATTTTTTTAAAAATTGTCTTGTTGATTTACACAGGACGGTCAAAAGTTACACTTTACACGTTTCGTTGCTTACATACTGTGACGTACTGGACATGAAAAGCACAGACGACAGATTCTGAATAGTATGTACAGTATATTTACAATAATAAATTACAAGATAATGTTACAAAATTGAAAACCTTAGGCAACCTTTCTATTCTCTAAGCCGCGAAACCCCGCGACCGTCCCTAGGCTTAGCCCAGTGCCTCTGCTCGAGAGCATGAGAAGCTGCGCGAAGTGCGAGCTGTCGGACATAAAGTCCCCGTAACTAGATGTTACATGGCCGGATGCCAAAACGTGCAAGGTTGCACGGAGATACCTCACGTCTTTCGACTCACTAGCGTATCCCCCGAGCGCATGTCGGCGCCGTAATAAATACCCCACGGCTCGTCCCCCACTCTACCAGCGGCGGGCGTCATTCGGCTCGCAAGCCAGCCCTCAGCAGAGAGCAACCGTCATAAATGAACTCGCGCTCAGGCACGCCCTGTTGTCCAGGTTATTTTGAGGCTGGGATTTTCCTGCCCGGCGCGCGCCGGCGAGGCGCCGCCGCATTCCAACCCCCATCCCCCATCCGGCTTAAGGCCGGGCTTTCCAGCGAAACGGCACGTGCGCCACCTCGCGACGCTACAATACTATGACGAAGCCTAACACATGGGCGAGGCTGCCAAATAATAAGCCACCTCTATTGAGGTTATTAATTGTCAATTTCGGCAAATGTTTTTATGAACGCGTGGAGGGATGGATTTTTTTTAAATTCGGGTTCAGTTTCGGCCGAGGTTAAATGCATTTAATGTGAGGATATGTGATATAGAGAAATATAAATTGTATACAAGGTAATTGACATGGTTTTCTATGGTTTCCATGTTCAGTTCTTTGTGAAGTTAGACGTTACTAACTTCCTATGAGCCCTTGGTTATTATCCTTAAAATAGTGCATATTATCCTGAAAACCAATATTAAGGACAATCTTCCTTAAGTACTGGTTTGTACAAAACTAGTACAACTGTGCATTAAGCCACATGGGGCATTAAAGGAGGGGTCTTAAGATGGATTTGTATATTATTATTGCTGTCATATTGTAGTGTGGAATTTCTGGTGATGTTGGGTTTTAATTGTCATTTTATTTTGTTTTATTAACTTAATTTTCAAATGTGTTTAGTGTCGCAATCACCGCTTGTTATGTATTGACAACTATGCTTTAAGTAAATAATTTCAGAGATTTTTTAAAGTACTCTTAAAATGTCTTATCACATAAATAATACCTTGAAATCTCTCTCATATTTCAGGGTAATATTTACGATATAAGAATGTTTTTTGCGATTTCAATAATCCCAGAAAAATATTCAATTAATAAACATTTTCGAAGAACAGAAAATTGAATTTATCGCGCATCCTTTTTGATAATTGCAATTTTCATTCTATATCACGGCATTTGTTATCGTTTTTCGAATTTCAAGATAAAGATTTTAACGTGGTGGTGTATTGAAAAACTTACACTCATCTCATGCTTACGTCAGCAGTAATCACAATATATTCAATAATGCCTTATTTATCGTGACGAGACTCGGCCCATCATGCCTGCAACATATCTGACACCGCAAATTTCACTACACTCTTTCACCATATAGCAGAGAAAGGTTTCACTCGGGTGACGAAGCAGGCGGTTTAAATTTATCGCACTGAGTTCTTTTAGATTGGAGGCTCTTTGACACGCTGTAGATCTACATTATGGGCAGCCGGCTTTACTTTCCCCTCAGAAAGAGCGTACGAAGATTTTTCCGCCCTTAAAAATCCATGGCTTCGATCGGATTTGAACCTGTTTGGTATCCGATACGCCAATGGTGTCAAGGTCTTCTACTAGTGGCTGTGGCACGCATGTTGGCACCATAGCAGGCCACGAGCTTCTGCGCGCAACTACCGTTGGGAAAGGGAACTATTTATAACCCTGCCGTTTTACAATAGGGATGGCGTTGTCTCTGGTGGCGGGGTGATGAACTGCGTGGAGGGGCGATTTCGTCGTGGAACTCGTGCCACGGACTCCCGCTCGTGGCATCGACCTTGACAACACTGCCATACGCTAAGCGTTACATTACCGAAGTTGCAAATACAGAGAAGCGTGAGTGGAAGTAAAGAGAGGAGTGAGTGAAAAGGATTCGAGATCCAAATCCGCTCCTCGTTCGCAAAACCTGAATGTAAATGGTCGCTGGTGGCGAGTGTGGAGGCGCCAAAGACAACAGACGAGCGAACTCCGATGCTGCCTTCCGCCGACGGACCCGCAATCCGTCATCGTTCGCCCGACTAATCGCAGTCCGCAGCGCTCTCGCAACGGGGCGATCATCAGTCAGACGAGAGCGCTAGGCCTCGTCGCCCTCATCCCACCCACGCCGCCATCATTCCCAATGCGTTTCCATTCCTCTCACCTCGGTCCCAACCTCGCCTCTGTGGCGATGGAACCGTTCAATCCCTCTCCTTGTAATTTTTGCTAGACTGTTCCAACCGTGTTGATCCGGTTTATTCTCGATGCCTTGTTCCATCATAACCGCACTGTTCTATTCTTGTTTCCAGTTCCATTCTCGGTGTTTTATTCCATTCCCGATGCTTTGTTCCATTATCGTTGCCCTGTTCTATCCTCGCTATCCACGTTAGTAGTTCCATCCTCGCTGACATCTTCTACATTCGCTGATATGTTTCACCCCAGCTGGCGTGCTCCTCCCCGCCGTCTTTTTCCATCCTCGCTGCCGTATTCACACCACGTCTGTATCATCTCTCTGTTATTTCGTGAATCGTTCGCGTTGATTGCTCTCTACAGTTCATGAACTATGCCACTGCCACCACGCCCCTGCCTTCCCTTCTGTATCGTTGTGTGCCCTTTTCACATCGCCATATGCACATTCCCTGTCATCCAGGTCGTTTTCTGTCATTTGTCAACAATAGTTTCGTGTATTATGTGTTGACTTATTCTTCTATTACTACTACTACTTTTCTTGTGTACTAATGCCAATGAACTACGGTCAAAAGGACATCAGTGTGACTTATCTCTTTTGTAACACTATTCTATTCTATCTACGTTTTAAAATGCTAACATAAGAGTTAAAATTCTTAAATTAATCTAAATTGGCTACCTCCAGAAGAAAAACCGGTAAACGGTGTAAGCAGATTTTATTTTGCTGTGAAGGAGGAAACCATTGCTCCAAAGGGATGTTCCTAGTTTTATAATAATGACAATGCTTTCATATATTATTTTATCTCAACGCGTGACCTTTAAAAGACTCCATCCTTCTCACTCATGTGGTCTGCTGTAAGCTTTTCATAGAAACCATGTCGACCGGTTTCGCCCACCGACCCCTCTGCTCCCACCACCCCCCACGCCTCACAGCCTCCAATTTCCACCTTTTCGTTCTCGAGCACCGTCCCCGTCCACCTCATCCCTCAGCCGGCCTCCACTCCGTCCCCGTGCCCTGCGACCCTGTCGGTCTCGTAGTACTCGTGTCCTCGGCGCGGCGCGGCGCGGAGCCGGGGAAGCGGGCCGCCCCGCGCGCCGCCCGGAACAAATGAGCAGCGGGAGGCGCGGACGGGCCGAGGAGGAGGGCGCCGCGCCGGGCGACGTCGGCGCCCACATCCATCACCGTGACGGGCGCCGTCGTCGTGGCCGTTGTCGCCTCGCGCGTGGTCCCGGCGCTGCTGGGAGCTCTGCCGTGATTGGGTGCCGTTGACACTCAGTGATTGCCCTCGGTCCGGGCCGCAGTAGTTCGCACGTCTGTCCGGTGGGCCTTCTTCCTGACCTGCTTTCTCCTGTAACGGGTCTGTACTTCGATTAAAATAGGAAGTCCTTTCAAGGTCACCAACTGACAGGAGAGGGGGTACATTGTCATCCAATCGCGAGATTCCTTACGACTTAAATTTTTGGTATTGAAGCTTCCGATTGGATGACAGTGTCCCCCCACTCTTTTTTATATTCGTTGAACCAACCTTCTGTGTGCGTGACGTTTCAGTCACATGACGCTGGAACAGGTTTCCTGGTGACGCACAGTAGCAGCAGCTTTTCCAGTGACGAAATCTGCCCTTGTCGCCACCAACACGGAATCAATTAAGGGAATAAAACGTTGAACCAGCTGCTCACTTCTGCTTTGCATTTACGACGCCCAATCAAATTTTCCCCTCGGTAAAAGTATCCAGATAGTATAGCTATAGGACTGAAAAATATTAAAAGTATAGGACTGAAAATTGGAATTTGACTCAGATTGCCCGCGAAAGGTCCTGAAGTGCTCACGTGAGGAAAAAGGCTGTAAAGCGCGTCAACGCTGACTCTGCCGAAGCCAACCAAAGAAGAACATACAACTCATTCGTGTATCTGTAAAACGACCTGCTCATCCGACACACGTAATCACTATTCTCTCAGGCCTGCCGTGGCATAGAGGGCATAGAGGAGAGACTTGGTGTCCCGGCGCATGTGAGTGGCGCTTTGTCATATAGGCTACATTGACTCCGCTACTAGCCCGCATAGCTAGTAGCTCTGAGTTAGCAGGGCGGCCCTAGACCCAGGCATTGTAAGGGGAGGTTGCCGCGAGGGCTAACTGCGTTCCGACGAGGTCCGGACGTTAGTCAGAAGGTGTACTTGTACATCCGATGAGGGTGAGGATAGAGGCTAACGCCTTAGGAGCCCACTGGGACTTCGGTCCCCTAATACAATACAAGGGCTGGGGTGCCAAATTCTGGCAAGCACATTTATCCATTACGAAGACCTTCTGTGGCTCAGATCGTTGCCCTGATTAGCTTCAGTTGGCACTCAACGATTACCCTCGCCTCCGTCCCAGGGTCGGATTGGGTTCTGTCGGAAGCTGACCGGTGGGTCATCTTCGTGGTCTCCTTCCTTTGCGGGAATATTTCTATCTGTGAAAGACCGGATCAAGCAAAGCCTACAATTACAGTACTTGCAAGCCTCCCGCGTTCTATCAGCGCTCCTCTGAGAGTTGCCGTGATTGTGTTCTGTTGTCACTCGAAATGGTTGCATAGGTTTCCACGGCCAGTGTCTGGTGTCTCTTTGCCTATCCGGAGCGTGACCTGCTGAAGCTATCCGAAAGGAGCCACGTCTACGTCTTGGTGGCTGACGTCCCGGGCAACAAGTTGCTCTGATCTTCAGAGCTATATGCCTACTACCGCTGTATTGAAGACGTAACTCCTCTCGGGCAGCCAAGAATCTGTTGCAATCGTTGATCCATCTCTCCGAGACTTCACTGGTCTGCCTGAGGGAGCCCGTTTGGCAAGTTTGTCTGATTCCGTCTATTACAACACGAATAAATCTGTTACCTTTGAAACGACCAACTCCCCTAATTTTAACTATTCACTTCTAGGATTACAAAGTTTCTTGTCGCTGTCAAAATCAAAAATAAAGTAGGAATTAATCTACCCTAAAAAGATAACATATCAATTCTCGAAAAAGCGTATATTGTAGCTTTTCCATTCGTATACTAGCATTTGTATGCTTTGCAATTATCGCGTTTTAAATCCTCAACCCGTTTTAAATCCTGGCTCTTTTCTCCTATTTTTCACCCTTGAACGTATTTTGCGCATGGATTTTTTCCTTTTCCGCTTCTTGATCTTTATTAAACCTAACAAATCGTACCTCTTAATCTTAATCTTCTTTATTGATCTCATTACATTTGCTCCTTTTACATTTTTTCGCAGCCTCTGCAGCAATCCTTGCAGATCCGCCCTGCCTCTCTCAGTTCCGTCTCCGTCTCTTCCCTTCCCCCTTCATTACTTCCTCTCACCGCCTCCCCTCCCCGCCGCCCTCATCCCCCCGTCCCCGCCTCCCATTGCCACATCTCCTTCCATCCCACCTCCCTCCGTCCGAACTCCTCCTGTTTTCCATCTCCCTCTTTGTCCCGCTTATTTCTGCCTCATTTATTTTCGTCTCGTCTCCCTCTCTGCCTCGTCTCCATCTGTCACCCCTCCCTGCCCCACCTTCCTCCACCCACCTCCTTCTGCCCGGGCCTCTGCCCACAGCTCGCCCAGGGCGTGAATTTGCATACATTAACGAAAATCGAAGAAGCGAGCAAGACGCGGCCCGGATCAGCCGCTAAGGAAGAAAAATTACGCGGGCCACGAGACGCGGCGCCGAGAGGCAGGCGTTAGTCCGGCCATAGGTCCGAAGTGGGTGTGTGGGTGCGTGGGAGGGGAGGGTGAAAGAGAGGTTCCGAAGCGACAAACACGAGTTTTATGTAAAGATGGTTCCAGAGCGCCAAAGCGCTAACCGCTACGCGGGAAATTATTATTCATGGTTCTCCCTGCAGCTATTTGCCTTCATTTTTCAGCATTAAACTCGTCCTCGGCGTGAAAAATGTTGACGTTCGAATTTTTTGATGTGCTGATTTGCGTAATTGGTCGCTGAATAACTGGGCTATTCTTTCCGGACATGTCAATTTTCCTCGGCTTTTTCTCTGTCCTTTCATGGGTGATATTTTATGTGTTACACTGTCATTTCTCTTCATTACTCGCGACCCGTGGCGCGTCCAGCATTGAAGATAGAAACTAAAAACCTGTCAGTATGGAGATCCTTCGTCATATAAGCTTTTGACGCCGTGCCCTTAGCTCTTCGTCGAATTGGAAAAGCGTCGATTGAATGTGTATTCGTGGAAGTTCTACGATGATAAAATTTCCGACTCGTACTGGGAGTAAGATCAATACTTTACGAGCTATCTCGGCTCGTGGTGATGATTTATTAAAAAAATATCATTTCACTGATAGACTTTAGTGACATCCTGAAAGCGACTTTACTTTGTGATCAGTAATAATTTTACCGCAAAATTGTAAGGTATAATAACTACGAGCATAAAACTAAACAGGAATTGTAGGTATTAATTGGATCGAGAAAAAGTTCAGCTGTTTCTTAAGGCTAAACACTCGTCTAAGACCTAACCATTACATCATTGGACAAAAGTTGCTTCTAGATGTCTTAATTTATTTATCGTAGCAGCAGGCTATTGGGTTATTTCTTTCTATTGTTTAATAAATCTTCTTCATGAAATATTATTTTAATCCACACATTTTCATTGACTATTCCCTATAGATGAATGGGTGAAAACCAAAACGGTATAAGTGACATTTTATAAATTCTGAGAAAATATTAGGCGATATTTCAGTGCCAACGTATTTTCGTGGTTTTAATGAGCAATTTAAATGCCGTGGTTAGCTTGTTAACAGCACGATTTCTTGTTTTTAGATGGTATGTTTCTTAAGGGATGTTAGCGACCAGCTTTCATAGATGAGACGCTTGGCTTTCGTAGGCATATAAGAAATGACAAAAGAAGATTTTTGTAATCATTGCGAATATATGACTTTTATGCTTCCAGTTTCCACTCAGCTTCAGTCCTATTCAATTGTTTACTGTTTCATTCATATAGTCCTTTCACCTCCTCCTGATAATTAAAGTTCTTATTTTGAGAACATCTAGTTCCATCCCGCACTTCTCCTTTGCCCACTAGAAGGTTGACAAACTTGCACGGAGTTCCAATATGCTTGCATGTAGGTGTTGCCGACAGTACTATCTGGGCTATGTTGATAGACTTTTGATCTTCCATTTCATTAACTAATCTCATGTTTTACTGCTACCGTTTATTCATACTGTCCTGCTCATCTGAAAGCCGCATAACATGCACATTTTAATACCATTCCCCAAACTATTTTTCTCGTCGCTTACCGCCAACGGGCGCGTCCGTTCACACTTGCCCCACAAACCCCATTTGGCGCCCTTCATCTTCCCACGTGGGACTTCCGCTCGCCCGTCACGCGCGCCTGACCTTCCGTCTGAGCGAGCGGAGTGCTCGGCGGCGCTGGTGGCAGGGGCGGGGCGGGGCGGAGCGGGGCGGAGACGGGACGGGATCGGAGCCGCTCGCGCGGGGGTCACGGCCTTTACGCCCCCGCGTTGCCCTTTCGCTCAGGCCACCGCCTCCTATTGCCGCCGCCGCCATCTCCACGACCGTTACCGACACTCACCAACACTTAATGTCACCGTTGCCGCCGCCGCGATCTCCACGACCGTTACCTTCACTCACCAACACTTAACGTCACCGTTGCCGCCACCGCCATCTCCGTCACCATTTCCGCCGCCGTTACCTCTACCTGAACCGCCACCAGTACAACTACCACAATCCCCACTACACCCATCTCCAACATCGTCGCCGGCATCTCTCGCCACCACTTCCATCATAGACACCGTATCCAGTGCCGTCACCGACAACGTCGCCATAGCTACCTCCACCACCACAGCCGTCTACGTCGCCCCGCCATCTCAACCGTCACCATCATTGCCACCTCTACAACCACCGTCGCCGTTGCCGCCAAAGCCATCTCTGTCACCAGCGCCATTTCCGCTCCCCAACCACCACACCACAACCGCGACCACAACCACCAGCACAACTACCACAAGCGCCACCATCGCCTGCGTCATCACCGAACGCCATCACCAAAGCCATCTCCGCCATTCTACGCCTCCGCTTCCATTGCAACCACCATCTCCACCGTTACCACCAATCACTACCCCCAATAGCACGACCACCTCACCACTATCACTACTATTACCGTCATCCTTGCCGCCACCGCCATTTCTGTCGCCAACGCCATCTCCGCGAACGCCACCATCACGACTAACACCATCGCCTTCGTCACAGCAACCACCCTCATCTTCAGCACAAACACATCGCCAACACCATCTCCATCGCCAACGCCACCTCCGCCACCACTCCCATTTCCATTACCGCCATTACCGCTACCGCCATTGCCTCCATACCAGCGCCTCCACCACTACAACCATTGCCACCGCTGGCACCATCGCCGCCTCCACCTCCCGCACGATCTTTAATCCGGCACCCGGACCACCTTTACGCACTAATAACTAAATTGATGATCTTGTGCCCTAAGCGAATATCGCCATGTATCCCGCACATTTATAGAACAGTGGGTGGATTTAAGTCTATCGCAAAACTTCAAAACACGTAACATCGTACTGATGTTGAGTCATGAATTTCTTTGATACCTTTCTTATCTCGTTACGTTTTTATTTCCCCAGTTTTCCAGTAACTTTTTCTTCCGTAAGCGCCTTCTCTACGCTCATTTTAATACATGATCAGACTTTTTTTGTTGCCAGTTGTTTCCAAATGCTGTTTTCACTCGCTTTATCCCTTCTGTAGACTAACACTGCTATTCAAGCTCATCTGTAAAGGAATTTTGAACCAGCCGTCAGCGTCTTTGCATTTGAAAACAGAAAACATTTTCTGGCCAAACACGCCGGCCGCAAAGGCAGACTCGCGATTGTGAGACATCACAAAACGAATCACTACGCACGAGCTGACGATGCCGTGTTTCAAACGCCACGAAAAAGCTTCTCCGACATTGCGAAGCCAATTTATTTCACCGCGAGATCGGCGTTTGAATAAATTCGAGGTGGGAGGGTAGGTGGGGGTTATATTTTTTCCGTGGTGACGAAGTAAGAACACGCCTTTAAAACTTTACGAGTCGCATTAAAGACGTTACGGCCGAGGCCCGCGCTAGGCGATTGTCGAAGCTGTACTGAAACAAGCGAGCGCGGCTTGGCGACAGCAGCGCTTCCAAAGCCTCGGCGGGCGAGTGAGTAATAAACTTTTACGCTCCAAGGCATTGGCGGCGGCAACGGCCTGCCTTTGTGGGCAGAATTCTAATATAACGTTGCGCTTCTGTTTATGAAGCTACGGCTGTCCTTTCAACCTGCAAGATGAATGCGAGGTCCGACTACTATTTTATGTTCTGCTGCTGTGTCCTTGTGTCGGAGCGCTACAACGTGTTTCGTATAGGAGATGGATCGTTCCTTTATGGGTTTGCTACCAGATTGATGGTTAAGAAGGATTCTTTCCTTTGAAGGCGAAATGCCGATGACAGAGAACGAGTTTTAATGGAATGTTCGTTAAACATTGGGTTCACGTCACGAATATTGAAAAATTCCACATTTTATTTCTTCGTTCGTAAATGCTATATAATTATTTTAGTTGCTCACAAAGACTTACTGTTTTTGAAATAAACAAGCAAACTTTCAAATTATTATTGTTTTGTTTTGGGTTACCAATATCCTATAATTGGTTTTACAAAATGTTGATGTATCTATGGTACTAATTTCCGACTTCGCGACTGCGTACAAAAATTGAAAGAAAATTATCGTCGTGGTAACCGCAGTAGGTCTTATGTCAAATCTACCGAAGTTTCAGGAGGCACGAAAAACGACATCTATCTCTCACTTTCACAAATGTACTAGCATGATATTCGGTTTTTCATTAGTCCGTCGTCTTATGACTTATTTCATCTGCTGCAGTTCTCTAGACTGATCACAATGGTGTAATAAACAAAAAATGATTTTTTTGACATGTGACCTATTGCGGTTACCCCGACGTTATGCTGTCGTCCGTCACGTGGGAGGAGTCTATGCGTTTTCGTTAGATATCTAGGAATACGAGAAAAATCTGAAAACAATGAAACAGTTTCTATGTGGACTGAAAATGCAAATATGTAGTTATGCCATTCCGACTATTCTCATACAGAGATTACAAAATATATTATCATACTCATTGCATCAGTGCTTACGATATTGCTGTCGTCATGCGGCATGACTCCAAGGAAGATGTATCTCTCCATTAAAACTTTCTATTCCCGTGTTGCTGTATGGAACCAACTTTTTGGAAGTCCTTGGTATGTGAAGAACTTTTGAACTGATTATAAACGAGCACTGTTTTATGTATTTGGAGTATTTGCGAAGGCTGTTTTTGGAACAATATTCCATTCGACACTAGGCCGAATTTAGCCGCTGTCTGTCTGGAGGATTCTAGCGGCCGGATGCTCTCATCGGTAGTTTTCCGTGGTCCCATCAACACCGAGTGAATGCCGGAGCAGTACCTAAGCAAACGGGCAAAGGGTCGCGCGCAATCTTTCCTTCCTCTTCCTTGTGCACTGCTTTCCTTCCCTGCACACACACACACACACACACACACACACACACACACTTACATACTCTTCACTGCTCTAGCTGACATATCGAGAGACCAGTCGGTAACTTAGAACTTGTCCCGGCTGGAGCGGTGCCCCTCGTAAGGGAAAACCCCGCAAGCAGTCGGGTAGGTTGGATATCGCCATCCACCGGGGAGAAAATCACCGCCACCCCCGGCGATAAAACGCACCACACTTAGGGAACCAATGACCTTAGCAGTTGAGGCGCCAGGAATCCGCGCTCCGAATCAACCAATTACTATATTTAATTTATTCTAGGGTTAATCATTGCGTTTTAATTGTTGAGCAATGTGCGTGCTAGTTTTTGTAAAATCATTTTGTGTGGTTTTGTTCAGATTTTTCTGCTGCAGGCAAATAGTATTTTAATATAATGCCAATCCTGAAATAGATAGGTTGTGTTAATAACTACACAAGCAATTACGATTTGCATAAAAATAGATTATTTTTTCTCAGTGCATTGCAGGCACCACCAGGTTGTAAAATATTTACCGATTTACATTTGTATAGATACAAATTACCGCGTTCTAGAAACGTTTTTTTTCATTTTCCGCGAAACATGAAATCATTAGTTCAAAATCTGTTTACACTCCACATACCTCTCTGATTACTGATCCATTTGACCTAATTTCTACGAATTAGATTTTTAAAGTAATTTTATACCTCTTTGACAATTCTTATTTGCTCATATTTCCATGTGGAGTACATACTTTCACATACTATTTAAAGAACATTCACTTATCTTAATATAATACATTATTTTACTTTCAGTATGTTCCGTATTATTGTCTTTCAAAATGATTCTTTGAAGATTAGTTTTTGCTTCTCGTACGATTTCAAGCGGGTTTCGGTTTCAGAAATACAACTGGATTTAACTCCACAATATATTGCAAGATTTATGATGGATTTTATTACTTCTAGTGTTTAGCGACATTTTAGCCAGTACAAAGCCAGTAGGTATGAAGAGATAAAAAGGACAGTTTTGCATTTAAAAGAACGTTTTTGTTTTCTTGCTGCTTTGAAAATTAAATTAAAGAGAAAATTAAAGAGAATTTAATTACTTCCTGTACGCAAGATAATAATGTTCAGTATATTTGAATATATAATTGAGTATTTTACAGCTTATATTAAAATATTCTTGTAAGCCGTTCTATTTACGTACACTTAAACATTTTATTATTTTCACTATTTGAATATTTTTATTCAATTGTTAATCTGTATTTGGGGCATTGTTAATCCTTATGTATTTTGTACATATTTATGTGCATGTCATTCCTATAATTCTTAGTCCCGAATAAGTTTATTTGTTGCTCCTGACCGTTTTTTCATATTGACTCCGATTTCTTTTCAATCACGCCGCAATTAGCTCGATTTTTCATCTCTGTAAACATACTAGCCGTGAATAGGCCCTCTGCCTCCGCGCACGTTCGCTCACGCGGCGATGGCGGTAGCAACAACTTGACTGTGGTGGTAACGGTGACGGCGGTAGCAGTGAAAGTAGCCGAGTCACAGAGAGAGCGGTAGAGGTAGCGGTGACTGCGGCGTTGGCAATGAAGGTAGCGGTGACGTTAACAATGATGGGGGCGTTAGCGGTGACGGTGACGGTGGCGGTAGTAGTGACGGTAGCGGCGACGATGACGATGGAGGGTAGCGGTGATGTGGCGGCGACGATGACGATGGAGGTAGCGGCGATGGTGGCGAGGGTGATGGCGAGGATGGCGGCGGCGACGCCTGGATATTGGCGTCGCGACGCGCGCAACGAGATTTCACATTGCATTTTACATGTTATTGATTCCCCTATCGGCGCGTGATTGGAAGGCCGCGCCCGCGTTCGCAGGGCGACGGGAGGCCTTCCCCGCCGCGGACCCCGTCGCTGCCGGCCTCCAAGCCACTTGCGCGCTGGCCCTCGCCCCCTCACAGATGACTCTCAAGATGCTAAATCAGTGTTGTCAAGGTCGATGCCACGAGGGGGAGTCCGTGTGATTAAAAGGAAGTGTCATTGAAAGAGTTACTAAATAATACACATATCAGTGGAGAACCCCTGAAAAGGGGGTTTTAGTTTCTCCTTCCAGAATCTGCGGACACGTATTCGTAATTATAGTTTTAACTAATTTTATGTTGCAAGGAAATTCGATAAATGTATAAATTGACTGCATTATAAATAGCTAAATAATCAAACAAAAATCGCTATTTTTGGCCGCAACATTATATAATTTTCTATATACTAAGTATATCACTCCATATATTCGTACGTATACTAGAAAGTAATAAATGTTAAGTTCAACACAATTGACAAATTCTTTATGAAAATATCAAGTCAGTTTCCTCCATAGAAAGATCCTGATGGCGACAGTGTCCAAAATTAACTTTAGAATATTTGCATATATTTTGTCTAGAACACTTTGTGTTTATCGCCATTTATTCTTTCAATATTTTAGCACATAAATTGGGCACGATAAATTTCGTCACTTTATCACATCTTATGTGTTATTCAGTTTTTTTGCAGTTTCGTGCAAACATTGTGGCGCGAGAAGTTGTTTTCCGTCGTTGTCAAACCTAAAGCATTTGCAATCAATATTTAATTTGTTTCATTTAATTCTATCGAATTCTTAATTCGTTTCACTCAGTATTTCCCCGCAATGAATTCTCTAAACCAGTGATCGCCAAACCGTCGATCGCGAGCTACTAGTAGCTCGCGGGACAGTTTTCGGTAGATCGCGGTCATGCTCAAGGTTGGCTCACCTGGACTTGTTCTACAGAGCTCAGAGCGAAGACTCACAAAAAGTGTCTTGCATACTACCGTGCAGTGATTTATCCATTGTAGCTATATTTCTGCTAATGATGACAAGTTCAAGTAAGAAACAAAATATTTACCACTTTCATTCGGAATGGGAAACCGATTACTTGTTTGCCCGTGTAAAGGACAAGTTCATGCGTTTACTGTGCAGTACAAGTGTATAATTTGGGAAAAAAGGGAATTACTATTTTTCAATTATTTGGAATGTACAATTACATTTCAATTAATTTTTCTTGTAAAAGTTTATTAAAATTTGTTTCATAGTTATTAGAAATGTGTGTTTATTGACATACCATGTTAATAAATGTTAAGATTTAAGAAAACTTTTTTCTCTCTTGGTTTCTTGGTAGCTCACAGCTGGATTGAAAATGGAACTCACAAGCTTCATACGTTGGCGACGACTGCTCCAAACACAGGAGAACGCGCGGAATGAAAGCATCACAGGCTCCACGAACATTTTGTTCGTCGGTAATCGGATCGACTAGCATCGCGGTTGGCGTGTACGTTCTCTGGTCTGCGAGTTGTGCGGTTTTGTGTTTGAGCGTTCGTTGGTTTTTGGCGGAGTAGCAGCGGGGCGTTCGCGGGGCGAACCGCTTTGAGTTCAGGGCCGGGTGGCGCACTTCAGTTTTTAATTGCGGCGTCATGAGCACGCCCCTGTAATCACTTTTGCACACTCTCCAGCTTGGTTAATTCCCACCAGTGTTTGAGTAGTGGGGCTTTCCTGTCTCTGCTACCCCTGTCCCTGGAGCGTTCGCAGACCGGCGTGTCGAGCACGAGTGTCGACAGGAGACGAATAATGACGAGCTATAACCGAGCCGTTAACAGCTTTTTGATTTTTAGAGTGGACTCAGATTTGACCAGAGAAATTTCAATTTGATACCCACTTAAGAAATTAATTTTAATAATCTGTTCAAATGTTGAATAACATCATCAGCGTCTATTTTTGTTAATTCCTCTAGTTTTAACGGAGTTGTATCGAGTATCTGCTCTTGGTTTTGTTATAGACGACCGTTCTTCGAGTAGTATAGTTTGTGAGCTTGAAATCCAAGCTGAATACAGAAAGGAAATATGTAGATATTTCCTTTCTATACAGTATACAATACATTATATTACTATACATTATACAATTTGCGAATACATTTTTCCTCAGTTAACTTTTAAAAATATTATCTAAAGAATACCTAACACTAATTCTCCAAAGTTACCCAAATATGGAGTTCATTAGCCGCTTGGCAGTCCGAGAGACGCTACGTCCTAGGTACAGGTGCCAATGTTTTGGCAGTCATTCTGCGACCGTCCTCAAGGAAAAATATGTTTATCTTTATATGAATGATTGTGAAAACGCCTTATGAGGGCGTGTTAAAATTGATTTTTATCTACGATTTTCAAAATATCACTGCATTGTCACTAATTAATTAATTTGTACATCCTTACCATTCAAATATTTCATTTGTTTCTGAATTAATGCCCACTAAAATAATACATTACAATCGTTAACTGTATTTTATCTCATCATTTAAGTTATTCAGGTAGAATGTAACCAAAATGCTTTATCACATTTGTTAAAAAAATCTGTTTGTCTTTTTTATTCATGAACAACTTTCCTCTTGAATGAATGAATCCATTAGAGTATGGAAAGTACGAATATCATGTATGCTGTTTCTGTCATTTTAAGCTCTATTTATCTGTGTCAATTAAATAAATTATTTCGCTAGCGGAGCTGAGATTTGTTCACCTAATTTAGTCGTGTTACATAGTCCAGTTGTGGTTGGGATAAAACGAGCAAAACTCGTACCTTGTGGTGCCTATTTACTCCTGAATTCGATGAATCATTATTACTGGTAGTATTTCACCACTCGTCTCTTCTAAAACGCTATCAGCTATATGTTAAAAAAAAAACAACAAATTACACAATTTTCACAAGTTATTTTTATCTAAAGTACTTTGATAGACACTCATTATGAATTTGAAATCTTCAAATTATTAATATCATGAAATGTTTAACACGCATTCAGTTATTTATTGTGATGTTATTGCGAATTTGCGTTATCTTTGTGTCATCACTGACTTTTTATGAATAGTTCTACTGGTCGTTTCTTACTGATTTGCCTGATCGCAGTGTCATTTTCATGTGTGTAGTGATAGTCGCATGATACATACGACACTTAAATATCAACACTCATTCCTCTTATCTTTACTTACTCTACCTATACTTACTGTTTCTATTCAGTACGATTCGCATGTATTCACTTTTCACGTCTGCAGTGAACTGTATTTCATCTTCGTTCTCATCACGGATCTTTTATCGATCAGATTTCGATTCGGCCCTGCAAAAAAATTAGGGAAAACACAGGCTTTTAACCGCAATACAGGAGTGTGCTACTGGTTGCCTATCTGAATCCACAGTTTCCTGTCACGCGTGGTTGCTGTATTTGAGCACGTAGGGACGCGAAAGATTTGTACATTTCCTTAAATAAATAAAATGTCTAATAATTAGTATTATTCTAAACAAGCCAAATTAGCCTAAAATGCTAATATTTCTGAAAAAAGATACTGAAACATTTAATTAAGTTCTGGGCTCACTGATAGTGAGAAAAATCCAAAGATTTTTTTATTTGCAAATACTGTAAGAAAAGAAAGGATAGGTAAAACTAAAATATTTAATACTGTCTGTTTCTGAGTAGTCTTCTTAGGAAAAACCACCACATTATTGAACATTAATATTTTTTACGTTTAAATAAATAGCTGAAATGACTGCGAATAATATACATTTTATGTTGTAATAAAAAATTAAATTAGACTCAATGTTAAGTAAAAATCAATATTAAAGATATTACCATATTAATAAGATAATTAAGATACATTAGTTAATTAGGCAACATCTCAAATCCATTATTCCATCGATACCCATCAGAGGCATTTTAAAAAGCGTATATATTTCATGAGCATCATATATTACAAAACATTGTTAAAAATTGGATAGAACATCAATCATCCCTTGAAAATATCAATAGCATGAAATTACATTGTTTGAAATTATCGCCTTAGATATAAAACTAGCGTACCCGTGCGAGAACTCTCGCATGATAAAATCCAACCTTTCCCTATCCGTTTGTCTATCCTTTCAATTAAGAAGGAAAGTTGTTAATGAAACATGTTTATTTTTTTTAATGTATAAATGTAACTTCTAATATACTTGCAGAATATCAAACAAAAATAACAATACAATTCATGTTGGAAACAAATTTTCAATAAAAGTTTATTCAGCATTTTAGAGAGAGAAGTTCTCGGAACAATTCATACTTCTTTAAAAACAACTTTGAGCAAATTATTCACTCCTCCTTGAGAGTTAACTTTTCGCTTTCCTTGATAGTCATAAACATAATAGAAAAGCGTTTTTACTCTTCAGAAAGCAAAGTAAAGTAGTGCGTAAATACCGATGGAGCAAGTACAACCCTACTCTTTGCAGTATTATTTGAATTTCCTTGATTTGTTATGAGGAACAAAGGGGGTTTTGGAGAGTTCACGGTGCCAGCTTGCTGGGGTGCGAAAATTGAAAAATGATTTTTGTATTAAAAAGTATTGGATTATTTTGGAGCCAAAAAACAAACTAATATTTTCACCTTTGAGTACTAAATACTATTTGTTACCATTGGAAACAATTTGGCAGGTTTAGACTTCACTTTGGTACATGGGAATGTTACTCAAACGATGTTTGCATATTGAATATCTTAACGAACCGATAACTTGAGTTCAATATCGAACGGTGTATTATTTACAATATGAGTTTGCAGCTGGGCGTTGATGTACATACTTCCAGACACCATCTACATTTAAAATGTGCCTTTGGAGTGCGAATGTTGGCAGTTGTCGAGTGACTTCTCCTATTCTTTCTATAATTTTAAATTTACTTGCTTTTTTAATTAATTTACGTAGTATTGTAGGCCAGCGCGATTTGATTTTTGTTTTTCATTTATTTCAAGCTATTTTACTTTAGCTAATTTAAAACGTTTGTTCCTTGTGTTGTTCCATACACAAAATCAATGCAATTGATGTTTAAAATAAATTTTCAATAAATATTTATTCAGTATCACGGAGAGTTTTCTTGGAACAATTCACAGCACTTCCTTAAAGACAACATTTGAAGTAATTATTCTATATTCTTTGACAGCTAGCTTTTAACTTCTCGTGAGTCACAAAAATATTACAAAAGCTTTTTACTTTTGAGAAAGCTACGTGTCTGAACCAGCTGACTTTAAAATTTCATCGAATGATATCGAAAATACTGGTACAGGTAAATCACTGTTTCACTCTTCTCTGTGAACCCACATCCCTCCTCAATTAGGTACACAGCACTTACAGACACCGGTAAAACGTTAATTGATTGGTTTCACTACACGCAAAGAAACAACCTTCATAGGTATCAAGCAACTATAACTACTTCTAGTTGTTGCTGGAGAGCAAATCTTGAATTAATGATTATGCAAATAAACCTCGTCAGACTGCACAAACTACGGTGTTAACAGAAAGCGTAAATAAAGATTGACAAATCTAAGCCTTCTAAGCGTGTCGCCACCAAAATTGGTACCGGCAGGAAGGGCTGAAATATTGAGGTGGCTTTGAAGCGTGGAACCGAAAAATTAATTGAATGGATTGGGGAATGTCTCATCGTGTAGATTACGGTGTGAAAAACGTTTCTTTGAGGCCTTTGGCCTCAAAATTTTACTTTTTAAGGCTCTAAAACGCTTTGTTTATGAGTTATTTGCCGATATAGATTGACATGTGATGCGGGCTGCATTTTACATGAATATTTCGATACGTTTTTTTAAAGAAATCATCCGTATTTTTGAATTCAAAGTGGAATTCGTCAAGTCTCTTTCAAAATGAAATTCTCTTTCTTTAGAGCCCTCATTTATAAATATTGGTTGCGTGTGAGAGCCGGAACGCAAAGGTATACTACTGAAATAATACAGGAGACGATATCCGAACAGCAGGAGGAAAATAATTTCTCAAAAATATACTTTCATTCCACTCTATTCTCTTTGTGGAGGATACTTACGAGGTCTTATTAATGCAATAAGAAATTGTTTCAATTTCTTGTATACCTTGACGTATATTAGGCCTACACGTAGTTTTCACTTGATGTCCGCGCACAGATTCCCTTTAAGCGACAGGCTTCGGTGAAGGAACGAGTTTGCCTACGAATCAGCTAACCGGCTTCAAAACATTGGATAAGAAATTCACATTGACTATCGCAACAAATTAGAGAAAATTATCCCCTCAGGTGGTTGGAAATTGCTGAAAGAAAAAAAGCGAACAGAAAATAAAACAAACAAAGGTGACTAGGTAAGTGGTGAGATGCTTACAGACGTTAACCCATTAACACTCAATATAATTTTGTGCGCATAGCGCTTGCCCATTGTCCGTGCGTGCAGAGTCATTGTTGGAGCGCTCTGGCTCTATGTTTTTACAAATTCTGTTGCTAACCATTGATATGTTTCTAATATATAACACAGCGCACCAGGACAGTCTCTCCGCAGAAGCACTTTCATGATGAGGGTGCTTGCAACAGAAATTATGTTGGTAACAGGGGCAGCAGCTTGAAAACGTAAATTACTCACCACAATCATAATAGATGCTGGAAGTGTTGTCCCCTTCATGTTTTCCCTGATTCTGCTATCAATATAAATGCAATTTTTAATAGGAAGCCCTGAGACTCGCTGCGAAGATACTTTCCTGGTGAACTGCCAAAGAGATCTTTGCGCAAATGGGTTGACTAAACTTATAAAAAGAATGTCAGGAAATGTCATTTGTAAGTAAATGATCCTTTTAAATAATAGAATTATGATCTTGTATGTTTAAATAAATATAACTAAAGTTAATTATTTCATTGTAAATGTCATTGTGTGGTTTCATTAATATGTAATTAAGAACAATTTTTTATACTGACCCGTTCCAAGCAGAGCTAATAAGTTTTTCAAATGCGTTATTCTTCAAGCTATTTTTCTCTTCGACAATATTAAATAAATAAAATCCTTTTATAGTAGTTCAGGACGGCGTGATCTTTCCCGGCAATTTATCATTTTCAATTGAATTGGTAAAAGAAAATTTATTTGAATAAACCATTTCATCAGGAAACACGAGTGCTTGTATAAAGCGAAAGATATAAAGCCACGTTTCCGTAATGTGATCTGCAAAGGAAAAACGAGTTAGCGCAAAGCCGCTAGGGGAAGGATCCTGCGATGAAACTCAATACCTCGTGCCGCGTGGAATAACCAGAGACCAAGGAGCTGGGATCTGGGGACTTCAGTCCTGAGAGACCTGGCGGCTAGGGGTCTGGGGACCTTCGAAGAGCCCATCGAGGCCCGGGCCGCGACCCCCCTCTCCCCTTACTCATCCCACTTTCCACTCTCTCCCCTCTTTTTCCCCCTCGTTCACCTCTCCCTAACCCCCCTCTCGTCCCCCCGTCCTCTCCCTTCCTGCCTCTCACCCCCCTTATCACTCTCTTCCCGTCCTCCCGCTCCTTTCCCGCCCTAACAACACTTCCTCCTCGTCCTCAGTCCTTCCTCCTCAAGCTCCCCGTTCCCTTCCTTCCCCGCTCCCCGATTCCTCATCTTCCGTCATCCCGCTCACTCCTCTACCTCACGCTCCCTCCCCATCTTCACGCTTCCTCCTCGTCCTCACGCTCCCCCATTCCTCTTCCCCCCTATTCCTCCTCCCCGTCCCCTCCCTTCCCTTCCCCTCCTTCCTCGTTCTGCTCTTCCATTCCTCCTCACCCTTGCCACACCTCCCTCCCCGTCCTCCCACTACCCCATTCCTCATTTTCCTTTCAGCCTCCGGCTCCCTCCGTCCTTCCGCACCACTGTCCTCCTCTGCATCCTCTCTCCCAGTCTCCCTTCCAGTCTCCTTCTTCCTCTCCGACTACCTCTCCCTCTCCGGCCGTCTCTCCCTCCCCGTCACCTCCTCCTCCATTCTACTCTTTCCACTCACCGCTCTCCTCTCTACCCCTCCTCATTCTGCCTCGCGCCTCTACACCGTCGGGCGCACGACAGCGCAGATAGCATCTTACTCAGGCTAATGGCGCCTGTATCAGATATCATCCGCTGCCTGCCGCTGCTACTATCACCACGTCTTCACCCCCGTCGCCACTACCGCCGCCGGCGCCGGCAATGCTGCTCTCGAGCTATCATCGTGACCGTCGCAGACCCCGCACCTTTCACTGTCATAGAGGTGAAAATATTAAGTGTTGTCCTCTGGTGCGAAGCAATCTAATTCAGCTGCGTAGTTTTTTCGTCAACAAAGGTTTAAGAATTCATAATGTATATGCCAATTAGGTTTAATTTCTGTTACAAGTACTTAGTTTTTCTTTCCATTCCAATACCGGTGGAATCTTTTGTGGCAATAGGAAGTTCTGCGAAACTGTAACCGGTCTCTCTTGGAACGAATATACTCGTAATTTCCTTCATGTTCTATAATCGATTGTCTTTAACACTTTCACCACCTCCAACTGTTCTGTAAATAACTTATCTATTGGGAGAAAGGGAAATCATACACATTGGCATAAATGATGGCACTTACAGGAGGCCGGCATTTGGATGAGAAAGTTGATTTGCTGAGAAATCGATCTCTGCATGCATTAAAACAAAGAATATTGAAAAGTAGTCATCCCAATGTGAATAGACAAGCCACTGGGCAGGACAAAATATTCCTAGAGGAATTTCCATTAATGAAACTATTAAGATATTTAATAAAACGCATCCAAAAAATTAAGAATTATCATCACTGTGAAATTTTAATTAAAGTCTTCACTGTAAAATATTCAAATAAAATTTGATGAAAAGAAAACACCTTGTCCAATAAATCGTTTTAAAGAATGGCCATAAAAAATTAAACTTGTTGCGCAGACATAATTCATGTTAACCTGAATTACTTCGCAAATGAAATGCGAACAAAAAATCTCTTGTGCCATCAGTGTCTTGAGTGTGATGGAGTAGAGGATGATAAAGGCCGCTCTTTGCTAATGGGACATTCTTAGCTTTACGTTGCTGCTGTGGAATCGTATCATTTGTAAATGTAGCTACTACGTTACCAATGTGCCTCGGCCGCCGCCGCCGCCTCGGCGTCCTCGACAGTCGGCGACGCTCGCTTGTCATCTCTGGCCCCGGGGGGGGGAGGGAGGGGGAAGGCGGAGAAATGAGCCGCGACGGGTAGCGCACGCGGCCCGAGGGAAGGGGAAAGCGCTAATGACCCGAGCCGAATCTCGGCGGCGGCAGCGAGGACGACGGGAAGAGGGGCGGGGGCGGTGACGTGGTCCGACGTCTCGACACCATTAAAGCCTCCGTGAAGGCGTCCAGCCCTTCCGGTCCCTGCTTACCCCTCTCCAGCGACTCGCGCCGGCAGCTGGCGGCGGCGGCGGCGGCAGCGGCGGCGGCGGCGGCGGCGGCGGCGCCAGCGACGACGACGACGACGACGACGGCGGCGGCGGAGACGGAGGCGGAGGCGGAGGCGGAGGCGGCGGCGGCGCCGCCGCCGCCGCTTGCAGTCACGCAGGCAGCAAAGCAGCTCATCTGCGCACGCGCGCGCGCGCTACGGCAGACCAGTGAAACCAGACGCGTGTAAAGTGCCTTTCATATGCGCCCGCATTCACAAGCGATGATAGTTGGGCAAGTTCTTGTTACTGTGCGGTCTCTGATGAGGAAATTTACTTCTCGTGCAAATGTGGGCCGAGCTTTTGTGTGTTCGGTCGGAGTGCTCCATTTTGACCGTCAGCTTGGAAACTAACGCTCACAGAATGGAAAATAGGGGCGGAGGCGGTATGTGAGTGAGTGAGTGTGTGTGTGTGTGTGTGTGTGTGTGTGTGTGTGTGTGTGTGTGTGTGTGTGTGTGTGTGCGCGCGCGCGCGTGCGCGCGAGACGCACACGCAGACATATACATTAACAGACACACACGGATTGACAGAGATCTATAAATTACGACTTAACATTTTGGTGTGATCAAAGCAACCAATAAGAGTAACATTTGTTTTGTTTTAGCACCTGAAAATGTAAAATTTTTCAATGCATTGTTTATAAAGTCCAGGGCGTTTTCCTCATCAATCTTACTAGAACTTGTCCTGAAACTCCACTACTTCCTTACCACCCCTCAAAAAGTCCTCAGTAACGCGTTTTTCCTCAGTACCGCGTTGTAAATTTGCTGTAGGTAGAGTACGGACATCATTAATTTCTTCTTTTTTTTCTGAACTGCGCTCCTCAGTGGTTTTTTGACAATAAGTAAATTTTTTTAATAGAGTAACACTTGTTTCTAGGTCCATTTTTTCGATATTCAGCTATCTTACTAAAATGTTCAGCAGGCTACTTCTAGGGGAATTAAAATAAGGTTAGTACCCCAAGAAAGTCGTCTTCGTGTTTTGAATACAAAATTCCAGACATCTAATTACAATTCTCATAATTTGTTCTGTACAATTTTTTTGGTTGTCCTTGCTATTTAAGTATTTCGGAACACTTACTTTTCTTGAATTCGTATCGTTCTCAATCATTTTCTATCTGTATCCCTTTTTCGTTGGGTGGTTTCCTCGTTTCCAGATTTTATTTTCTCTCATTTTTTATTCCTCAATACATAATTTATCACATTGTTTTATCCCTATTATGTCTATTTTAAGTATTGTTCCGTCCGTTTTATTCATCGTTTTCCTTTTCCTGTTTAATTATCGTATCCTTCTTTTCTCTTTGACATAGAATGTTTATTTCTATAGTTAATTTGTGGGGACTAGTAACAATTTTTCCAACCCCTTTGTTGTATAAAGAGTATTAAAATTACTAGTACTTTTCTAGTATTGTCCAGTTAGATTGTCTTACATAATTCTTCACGACTCATTAGAACATTTTTGATAAATTCTTCCTCCATTACACATTTAAATTCGTATGTATTATGGGAGTTGGGAAGATTGATGACCAAATGTTTTGTTGTAAAGGAATATGTTGGTAAGAAGGCGCGCACAAATTGTTGGGCGTTTGAGTGCCAACACCATAATTAATCTGCAGAACCGAGGAATGCATGAATATTAAATCCAAAGTTGCCGCTTCCGGGACGTTGGCAAATGAGTCTACTTTCAAAATTGAGGGCATGCCATTGTATTTTGTGATAACTGTTAAGTTACTTGGGAACGACTTAAATGTATAGTGATTCTTTGTTAATGGAGACGTTCGGGGGTAAATACTGGTATTTGACATTTTGCGTGAAATGGAGAATACTGGCATTTACTAAAAAGTGGGAGTAGCGCTTTGTACATTCAAGTGTATTCAAGAAGAGAACACAAATAGCAGTGACTTTTTCACTCGTTTTCTGAGTGTCCAATCATAAGAAAGAATTGATTCGCATTAGCAAAAATTGTCAAATTTTCTCGCCAGTGTAATTCTGCTGGTCAGTTATTTATCTTTCATTAATCAAATTAGGTTACTCTCTGAATGTGTACATTGCATTGTACCTCTAAATTAAGTACGAAACGTTTCGGTGAAACTTCACATGCAGAATAGATGAGAAAATAAGTAATTCAGTGCCCAAAATAAGTGTAAAAAGTGAAAACGTTAGTAAACAGTTCCAGAAGCTCTGCTGGAAAATATATTATGAACTTTCATCACAAACATCAATGCAATTTCAAAAATTTAGAATGGCTTGACTAATAATTGCCATTAGTCATTTAAATATTTGAATTATTTTGAATATTTATTTACTTATTTAATGTTTCTTGTGACGTGTGTCGTTTTTATGTTTCTTGTTGTTAAGTAGATATTTTAGGATATAAATGAAGCATTCTGAATTCATTTTCTACGTATAATATACATGTTTTACAAGAAATCATTCCACGAGGTAGTGTTAGTAAGAAATTTCATAATGAACTGGTATGTTAAAATTACAATATATGTTTTTCATCTTATTTATTATTTAATCGTTTTATTTGAGTTTATTAACGCATTTAACCGCAAAATAATAATATTAGATACTACTCGTGCATTGAGACTTTGCTTTTACCTTTTCAGATTCGTTTCACAGTGGTGTCACAAAGCTTTTTCCTAAGAAATGTAAAATACAAAACACCATTATTTACACACGAACGCTTCACTTGCAACTATAAGTAATGTAAGCACAGCGCCATAAAAATATAATTTTATCCAAGGCGTAAAGCGATGAACTAAAATAGTGGTGAAAGAAAATGAAAATGAAGAGTCAGGTTAATGCATTATTAATATTTTCATATTTGTTGTTGTATTATTATGTAATAATCGACATATTGCTGTTTATTGCAGTAAATTATAATTTCATTGTGAAATTTCGTTGATACCAACCTTATTTTTGAATGAGAAAGACTACGCTGATTCGTATCGTGGCCGGAAAAGGGACGTCTTCCTGGTTTGCCCACCCGCTTTCGGGACAAAAGATCTCTTGGGGAAGACGACCTTTTCCCGGCGGCGAACAACACAGCCGATCGGCGTCTTCTTCCGAGGGATTTGCTCTCGGCGACAAAGCGGGCACGAGGGCCGAAACGACGAACAACGCGAAGCCACGAGGCGGTGGCCAGCGCAGGAAACTTTGACTTGCAACACGGATGTCGTGATTGCGTCAGGAAAAGAAACAAATGTTACGACAGTGAAACACTATGCAACATTACATTTCTGTTATTTTCGTTTTCGTTTAATATCACTTTTTAATGAAATATGCCAGAGTTTTCGTATGGCTATCAAAAGGCATTAAAAGTGCATGGTTTATTGGGGGTTTTCTCATCTGATCTTTGGTGATGGATATCAGATCAGAAATATCTATTTTTTTACTCTAAGTGCATAATTCCCTTTTAAATGGTTAGGGCTCCTTTTATAAAGATAATCATTATAATACAACGTCAATGTAGTACAGGTTTACGACCTATCACAGTGTTGTTTGGAAACCAAACGTTGAGATGTAGTTAATAATTGGTCGTCGTTGTAGTAAATTTTTCGTTCGTTACTGTACAATATTAGAATAGTGTTGCTGATGCGATTGGCAGGGGGAAGGCCGGTAAACTGCAACAACAGAGTAAAATACTAAAATGTTAAACGGGAGTGTCTCAAACACGTAATTACCGCCACCAGAAATAAGAGAAAAGGCAATTAAGTTCAACGACAATTAGTTAAATGACAATTAGGTTCAACGTCTACTAGTTCCCATTAGTCATCTCATCTATGAGCAAAACTATTCTATAAAATTCTGTCGTTCCTAGCATGGTCGTCGTCATATACTTCGTATGCGTGTACTAATCTCCATCATATCACTTACGAAGGGATAACTTCACATGGTCCTTTTGTAAACACCTATCTTCACTGAGATGCCCTAACAAGAAATGATCCTAATTGCGCACTCCTACACAGACATTCTCAACAGCGCGCTTTTCTTCATTCTTGAACGGTGAGCCAGAGTGAAACAAAGTGGGTTTTTCGAGATAATTCCAATATCAGATTTCCGGTAGGCATTTTGTGATGGAATAATCTTTTGCTCGAAAGGCTTACCGTTTGCCCTCAGCCTTTTGCGGATATGAAGTAAGAGCCCGCTGGCCAAGCTCGCTGAAGGGTTTGCCTTCAGCTGATATTAGCTTCAAGGTGGAGGCAGTGAGTAGGCGATGCTAGGGTCCTGGTTACTGGGCCTCGCTCAGTTGCCCACCAGTTGAGCCTATGGCGCGTCGACCTTTGGGAACGGATGAAGGGGATCCTTCGGAATGTCCTGGAATCCACATACAGAAGTCCGGCGGGACTCTGAGACTTACCGTTAGGTTGCCCAGATTCCGGCGATACCCACCACGCTAGCCTAAATTTGTAGGCAGTGGAGAGACGGGATAGGGTCCCCAAGCCGCCCGAACCGGAGTTCGGGAGGTCCCGAGTTCGGCTCTTCGCTTCGTCGAGGCAGTGGCCCGAAACTCTGGGCAAAGAGGAGTTACTTATACTACAAAATGTAGTATACATCGTTGGTTTACGTGTGAAAGATGTTGAGTCAGGTTTTCAAGTCTTGAGAATATTCCAATTGGTAACACTTCATACATTTTTAAAATTTGCCCTTTTTTAGTTTGGGGAAAATTTTAAGTTCTAAACTTCTCCTAGATTTAATTTGATCGTATCCACGTTTATGATTTCTTTCTTCTTTTTTATTTACCTAATTTAATAGCCGAATAGATTTGTTTTCTCATTCTTTCAAAATTTGAACTCTTTACTGGATGTTTTTCGCTTGTATGATGACGAGTTTTCCTCCCTTTCTGTTTTTAGGGGTAATTCAAAAATACGTACGCAATTTCAGCTTCTTCAAACGCTCTCTCAAACAATTAGTAGTACTTAATAACATGCCACTGTTTTAAACAAGCTCCTTCTAATTTTCTTCTGTACCTAACTTACGAGTCAAAAAATAGTTTCTCAAAATTTAAGTTAAATCTCGAAGTGTTTCAATCTGATATATTTGTGACTAATTTTTAATATCTCCCTAACGTAAAATTAATAAACTTAAACACACAAATGTTGTGAGTGCGTTTCCTGTTCTATCAACTTCTTCCTCCCTCGCTTTCACTCCTGCTTCCCATGTGAGAAACCCTCCATCTAAATTGCGTACGTATTTATCATTGAATGATCTCCTTTTCATCATAAAATAAACTGTAATAAAAATTTTTGAAAGTGGTCAGGCGGAAGAGCTAGTTCAGGCTATATAGCCTGAGCCTCGCCACCAATAAAGACATTTATTTACTTATTCCCGGCGCTTGTGAGTGGCACGTTGTTGAGACTCCGGATAGCTAGTAGCTCTGAGCTGGCAGGGCGGCCCATTACCCAGGCATAGTATCGGGAGATTGCCGTGAGGAACTGGGTTCCGGCCGGATCCGAATTCTGGCCTGTCGGCGTGCTTGCACGTCGGCAGGGGGTACGGATGAAGGCGAAACGCTTAGTTGCCCACCCCGAAGACTTGTGGCTGCCCTGTAAAGAGCATTATGTGTGTAATTGTAGGCCACGCAGGGTTCGTACTGCACTGTTCGCCATCTGCGTCTGCAATCCTTTCCGTCTGCACTCTTCTCAAAGCGTTCAGTTAAGAAGCACCAAGATGATTTTGTTGAGGAAAAGAATAAAAGAGATGAAGAGGTTTTCCTCGCACTGCCAAGCAACGAGTGCGAGCCCTGTCGAACGTCGCCGGGATAGCGTCGCCGACGTGTGGGAGAAGGGGGCGTGCGCACCAACGAGCTTGTTGGGCCCTTACGACGCGTTGGCGAGCGATCCGCGTCAACAAGAGCGCCTCGCAAACAGCCTCCTCTTAATCACTGATCCTCCCGAGGGGCGCCTGCCGCCCCCCACCACCCCCCGCCTCATGCAGCCACCACTCGTCTTACTTCCGGCGTCTCACGCCTCGCCCCCCCCGCCCCCCGCCCCCCTCGCTCCAGCCACCCTGGGTGCCTCTCGCGGCGTGCTCTCCTCTTCAAGCACCCCACCGGGAGAGGTGACGCAGAGCGTCAAATGAAGTCACTGCAGTACCTCTGACAGAGAGTTGTTAGGTTCGACTCCCACAGTTAGGACGATTTTCGACACTAGCTAGATAGCTAGGTCGAGCTCTGACGTTGTCTGGAGGAGAATTCTAGCGGCCGGCTGTTCTGATCGGAAGTTTTCCGTGGTTTCCACGATCAACACCCGGCGAATGCCGGACCAGTACCCTTACAAAGGGCCACGGACCGCGCACGATCTTTCCTTCCTCTTCCTTGACTAATCCTCTCCCCTAACTTACGCACTCTTACACTAACATGCACTACACTACCACGCATGTCGAGAGCCTAGTCGGGAGTTTAGAGCTTGCTCCGGTTGAAGCGGTGCCACGCTAGTGGGAAATACCTGGTTGGGGAAAATCCCCACTAGCCGACGGATACGTCGGGGTTGGATCTCGCTATCCAGCGGAGAAAGATCACCGCCATCTCCCATGGTAGAAACGTGCACTATACTTATGGGACCAATTACCTTAGCCGTTGATGAGCCCGGAATCATTAATCAATTAAATACCGAACTCACATCCCAACTCCACACCGTCGTTTGCCTTTCTGTTCATATGTAGGTCCTGTCTGATTGTATCTAGATGTTTGTATTTTGTGTACACATTTATATATTTAACTAATACACCAAAAAACTTTTATTTATTCATGTTAATCTTATTTGTTGTGATAGCATGGTGAAATATGGCGAATAGCTCATTGTTTAAATAGCGTTCGTTGCTCACATGCTCTCTGCCCATTTTCTGCAGTTGTAAATCTCCTCTCCCGCTTCGAACCGTTGAACCCAGCACTTGCGTACGCCCGTTGCCTTCGAATTGCGCCTAGAACGAGCGCCATGCTCGTTAGGCATGTGAGAATCCCACTCGCCCCCCCTCTCTCTAACACACACTCACTCACCCACTCTCTCCTCTCTCTCCCTCTCCCTCTCAAGCACACACACACATCATTTTCGTTTGTTTCTCTAGCCTCTTCTCGTCGACCCAGTCTTTTTAACGCAATGAATGCCGTGCTGTGTACCGCTCCCGCTGTACGCGCAGCACCGATTCACACACATTCTGCTCTTTCGTCGTAATGAACTTTACTTGGTGCCTCGTTCAGTTTGGCCCGGTGCATTTTTTTAGACTTAAGGCATTATTTTTTTTATTCACTTCATCAGATCTTTTCCCCATTTCATTAGGATTGTCAGATCTTCGGACCGCAATCCAAACGCATTTTTTAAAATAAAACCATATTAAAATTAATTAATAAAACAATTATTACGTCAATTGAAATGAAGATAATCGCATAAGGTTGAAGCTCGTAGATTGATTTCAGCACGGAGACCCGTAAAATTCTTTCCGAACCCCGGCACTCCGGGCGGCGCCAGATCGGGGTCTCTAATTGTATGTCTTTCCTTAATCAAACATTCTTGTGCATTGCACGCATTCTTGTAGTCATGAGTATAGAAATGCGTCCATGTCTTTCTTATCGCTTTGTTTGCCGCTATTCATTGAATTCTTTTTATCTTATTTATGTCGTTTGTTTTTTCTTGTTGTTGTTTTTTGATACTCGGTCCACTACCTGGCCGTCCAACAGTATTCAGTCTGCTCGTTCCTCCGTATGATTTGTACACCCACTTTACACAAATCTACTGATGAATAGAATCAATACTTCCAATAAAAATATGAAAAAAATCGTACATAAACTTGTTTATGGTAACGATTCCCATATCGAACTGCAAAGTGGAATAAAAAGATAGTAATAATATAATTGTACAGTGGCCGTATTTTTTAACCCAGTTAAGTGCAAGTGTATTTCTGTCGTCATAATGAAAAGTGGACGAGATTCTATTCAGAAATGATTAGTTCAAAGTTTCAGTGGACCACATCCTTCATATAACTACACCAGTTGGGGGAACTGAAAGAACAGAAAGAAACAGATGGGAGGGGGGCATCTGTTTCTGCCGATTCCGTGCATGCCCCCCTCCCATCTGTTTTCTTTATCAGCACTTCTTGAACATCCTATTTTTCTGCACGCCACCCCTGTCAACCGTCCCAAAAAATGCGTTGCCTCGCTATCACGCGCGGTGAGATATGCAGAGTCCCACACTCTGGCGGTGGCTGCTGGAAATCAGGGCAAGAGGCTCTGAGGGAGGGGATTCTCCACGCGCTCGTATGCGGCCGTTGCCCTCTGGCGTCCACACTCTCCCCCTCCCCAACCTTCCTCCCCCACCTCCTCCCCCCCATCCCCTGAACGTCTCGCCCCCTCGTCCCTCTGGCCACTCAACTGCGTGATCGCCTCAATTGTCGCGAAGGATCATCGTGTGTAGAATTTTAAGTCGAGACGCATTTTTTCCTTCTCTTTTTCGTAGTTTCTCCTAATAAAGTGTGACGTCTAAATTAAATAAATAAATGTTTTTATTGGTGGCGAGACTGAGCCCATATTTAGGTAGCAAAATATTAAAATCAAGATACGGGGAAAGTATGGATACTGGGTGTTACAATTACATTTTTAATGAAAACCATTTCCTTTGTTAAACAGTAAAGAAGATAGTAATTACTATTAAAGATACTAATTGGAATTTCGTATTTTCGCTCATTAATCTCTTCTACCTCTGTTTTCCCAGAAAATATACCTAGCCTACACCATGGAGAGAAAAATAAGAAATAAAATGATGTCGAAATTGCAAGAATATAAGTCCATAAATAAGGAAGACCTTTTTACAGGAATGAAGAAAATGGATACCCCTGCAGAAAGTGTTCATATTTCTTAGTAATATGACAACTATGGATTTGCTCTTGATATTTTTAATGTTCAAGTTATTTAAATTTACATATGAATCCACGATATTCAAATTTTGTATTTTTCTTCTATGTATTAAAAAATTATTAGATTATCTTGGTTGAGAAACAGTTATCTTAGAGAGAGTCAACTAACAGTGGTATATCCCTAATTTTCCTCTTTTTTGCGTGCTCTATTTTATTTTCTGGCTCCATTTCTCTGTTACTTTTGGAAGGAGGAAGAGAAAAAAAAGATTATATAACATTTTCAGTACAAGATAAAGTTAACAGAGTACATGTGACGTATTTTAATCAACGTCTCATCTCGATGTACGTGTCGTGTTAAGTGTGGCACGTATTCTGAAAGTTGGCCAGCTGAACTCTGGCAAGCGCTCACAGACATCCCTGCCATCTAGTGGCAAGCGTTCGCCCTGCTTCGACTCGAGCTCACTGTGCTATTCAAGGTCACAATCACCTGTCACTGTCAAGTTGACAGTGCCCATTAATGATTACGATTCCTTGTAGGTTTTCATGATTACGATTCCGTGTAGTGTAGGAGGGTGCGAATTGACCAAGAGATCGTCTCCCTAGAATTTGATGCTCCCTTCTGGAAAAAGTGTTTTATCCTTGCCATGGATACAATTAATCCATATCAGTTGTCTCATTTGTTGGATTTCTAATAAATATTGGTAATGGGATGATAAAAGAGTAATGTTACCGAGAGTTGCAGATCGCAGTACCAAACCGCAATACCGGGAGTTACAGATCGGAAGTACCATATTAGCATTTGTGACATTATAAAGTGACTCGTTGAAGAAAATGCGCTCCAATTCTTTTCACGTTGCCTTGTTATTTACTTGAACATAATTTTCGGAACACAATTGATCATTGTTAAAGAGATAATGCAAGTTACTAAAAATGTTTCGAGAAATTTTATTAAAACGAAGTAATCTACATTACAAACTGTTTTGCATGCAGTTTGTGTTAAATCCCATAATTTCACAATGCATCAACCAGATATAATTCAATATTCTAATACAATTTTGTTTAACATTGGAGTAAATTAATCGAATTAACTACTTAATTATTTTACTAAACAATTAAAATAGGTATCGGTGGTTGTCCAGGTTTTGTTTTGTGGGTAGTTTACTTGATTGTGTTGTTACCGATGGTTGGCCGGTTTGTGTTGTTGCGGATGGTTCACCGGTTTGTGTTGTTGCGGATGGTTGACCGAATTGTGTTGTTGCGGGTAGTTGATCGGTTTGTGTTGTTACGGCTAGTTGACCGGTTTGTGTTGTACGGATAGTTGACCGGCGCGCGTTGTTGTGTTGCAGGGACGCGCTGAGCGGGCTGTGCGCCAAGCGCGGCGTGGACCTGTCCAGCGCGCACGTGTACGTGGACTCCACGTACAAGGCGCCCTGCCAGTGCCTCACCACCGACGTCTCGCTGCTGGGCGGCAAGCACGTGCGCGTGCGAGGTGAGTCCCCCTGCGCCGTGCGGAGCGCGACGGCTGCCATCAGTCGCGTAGTTATACCAGACTAAATTTGAAAAAGCACATAACAGTAAAAACACAGCAAGCCAAAATAAAACTAATTCAATTGAAGCCACTTTTAAATCGCAATAGTAAGCTTTCATTAAACAACGCCATCACCCTCTATAAATCAATAATCAGACCCCTAATGCTTTATCAATGCCCCATCTGGATCACTGCCTCTAAAACCAACATCAAAAAATTACAGATCATCTAAAACCATTTCCTCAGACTTGCCACTCATGCACCCTGGTTATCTCAAACTCTCAACTGCACAAAGAATTTAATTTACCCCCTATAGTTCACCATATTGCGTTCCTATCTAACAATTTCTTCTCCAAAATGAATTCAGTAACCCAAGTAACCCATTACGACTTGGCCACCACCTACCAGCTCCCAACTAGAATAAAAAATAGATACCCATTAGAATCATTCCTCAGCCCAGTTTCAGACCTGAATTAATGCCATAGGTGCTCTGTGAGTTTGCTATTCATGTGCAGTTAGATATAATTGTAAGATTAGCATTTAAGTTAAATAAAAGTCAGAAAAAATACATATGATGTAGTATATATAATACTGAACTATGTATATCCATTCATTAATAAATTTATATTTAAAAAAAAATGTGGCGTAGTTACGGAGGGGCACGGGGGGCGGTCCGCCCCGGGTGTCACCATTTTAGAGGTGACACCAATTAGAAACTTATAGATTTTGTATATATTATAGCATAGATTTCGATGAAATTATACATAGGTTTGCCGCCCTTAAATCTGGAAAAGTGTTTTTTTTATTTTAAAAAATGCATTTATTAATTCGTTATTCTTCGTTTAAGGTTATTTATTTAAAAAATATATTTTAATTATTTTGAATTACTTAGTTTTTAATGTTTTATTAATAAATGCCATGTGCAAATTTGCTAGTATTTTTATTAAATAATGTATAAACTATTCTGTAAGAGATATTTTTAAATGAGTGATACCATTAGTTTTCCCCGGATGACACCAACTAAAGCTATCCCACTGGCTACGATGGTTCAGCGCAGCATCCCGTTGCGTCCACATGGTCGTTGACCGGGGGCTTCTAGGATTCGAGTACCGACGGTAGCGAATTTGCGACACTAGTCAGCGAGGCATTTGTGGAATAGAACAAATTGCTTCAAAATGTTGCCAAGTAAAAATCAGGATCGGGTCGTGAAAATTATAGTTGTAGAATTCGCATGAAAAAGTAGTTGCAAAAATGTTATTTTTTTACTTTTCTGTTGCCGTTAAAAAAAAGGAACAGAAAAGATTGGGTTACAGCGGAACTAAAAAGACACCGGGATGAAGACACACTTAGATGAAGCTTCGTAGCCGTAAAAAAATGAACCCATTGAAATATGTATTTGAAATAATGTCCCTAAATACGTACTTCAATGTACCAACCATGGTACTAATCAACATCCTGAATATCAGTTTTTACTCTCGCTATTTGATAGTTGATTGCACACGCTCCACACATTAGCTAGTTAAGCTACGTAGAAAATTTTAGTTGCTACTGCACTGTAAATTGATTACTGAAACATTTAATATGTTATCTCTGATTGCTAATTCACGATTAAATAAGATACTGCCTCAGCTCTAAATTTTATTTTGTCCTAAATTCTAAGTTATTTTCCAGACTTTGGGAATAGGAAATGCGGAACAGAAAATAGGTCAATATGGTTGCAAATCGGGAGTATAGTTTAATTCTCCTTCTGTGACTGTTTCAGCCAAGGACGACAAGAGTCCTGTTCGAGGACCTTCCAAAGGCACAAATAACCAGTTCCCGGCCCGCAAATCTGCAGGGGTGAGTTCGTGTGTTTATATATTATGTATGTATTTGTCATTTTGTGGACAGATTAATCCGACTTTTGCCAGCTAGCTGTGTTCCAGGCTTGGGCCGTATTTTTATCGTATATTAAAAGGCTATGCGAAAACCACCGAATCCTTACTTGACCTGTAAGTCTGAATGTGAACACTTTCCCTTGCAGAAAAATTGTGTTTCTTGGAGATAAATCGCTTTACAAATTAGCCCTTCAATTTTTTCTTCCCCCTTCAGACCCTCCTTCCATCTGCTGGGGCTGTCAATCGATTACGCCATCCCCCTCCCTCGTGATCTAGAAAGATTCCTCAATACTGCGAGTAGGCGGACATCAGGCAAAAATGGACTGAAGCACAGAAAGAAGGATTTAGTGTCATCGTTCATGTAGTTTGAGAATTGACCCCAAAATCATCTCCTGGTATAAATGAATGCAGACGTGGACAAATTATCGGCAGTATTCTATATCTATGGGAAAGTATAAAGTTCAAGTAAGCCTTTTTTTACTCTTAAAATTTATTATTCTACCTTCCAATGTAAAGACTGTTTTCATTGCATATTGAAAAATGCAAAATACTTTTGAATAGTTCCAGTTAAATTTGAATGCTCTTGCGGAAAATGAATTTTCTCAGATGCTCTTGCGAAAAAAAAACTCATTACAATCAGCAAATATTTAACTACTGTTTACAATCGGCGAATATATTTTCGCAACGTTTTGTCATACAGTGAACAAGCTAAACATTTGATTCCTTGATCGTCTTCCTTTGCTCCTCGATGCATGTCTGTTTGCAATTCAGTTTCCCATACCGCAACAAGTAGATTTTTTGAGGTATGAGTGAAGCCTGATACTGCATTCCAGGCTACAGAGTCGATCAAAGGGTAAAGATGTCACGAAAGTACGACAATGCTCATCTACAAAGGCGTCTCTACACAAATGAGCGAGATATTAATTAATTCAGTACAGCACTAAATTTCAGAATGAAAAAAAGTAATGTAATCTGTTTTAATAAAATAAAAGGATAATGAAAAATAAGTATGACTTTGCCGATATATTGTTCACGTCTGTAGCTAAGCGTGCCTCTCATTCTTGGCACGAGGTGAAGCAAACGCATCTCTGTTTAAATGAGCGAGATTGTGGTTATTTCAGTAAAGCAATAAAGTTCAGGCTGAAAAATTACGAGAGTACTTTCTGTTTTGTGTTAATATACGGATTTTTTTAAAGCGATTTTTCTGATAATTTGTTCACGACTAGCTTTGTGCCCGTCTCACAATCACTCTTGGAAGGAGGTGAGGCAGACGCGTCTCTGCATAAACAATCGAAATTATAGTTATTTCAGTGAAGCAATAAAGTTTAGACTGAAAAATTACTAGAGAATTTTCTTTTTTGTGAAAAATACACGATTTTTTTAAACCCGTTCTTTCTAATAGTTTGTTTGCTACTGTGTCTTTGTGCACCTCTCACATTCAGTCTTGGAACGAAGTGAGGCGGACGCGCCTCTAGTTAATCTAGCGAGATTGTAGTTACTTCAGTAAAGCAATCAAGCTCAGATTGAAAACAATTACTAGAGTACTTTCTGTTTTGTGAAAATATGCGGATTTTTTTAACTCGTTTCTGCCAATAACTTGTCCACGAATGTAGTTATTACCTCTCACAATCAATCTTGGCCCGAGGTGAGGCAGACTCTGCGTATACAAGAGAAATTGTAGTTACTTCGGAGAAACGATTACGCTCAGCCTGACAAAAAAAGGTGTTATTTTACTTTACCGTTGTATGAAAATAAAAGGAAAATTAAAAAGAAGCGCAATTTTTTTTTTTTGCCCACAACGACTCCTCGTTCGCAGCGGCGCACGCCCGTCCGCCTCGGCGCGAGGTGAGGTGATGGCGGTCGGTTGCACCATGACAAATAGAGGGCGCTGTGCGCGCGCACGCGGCGGCGCCGCGCCACAGTCCGTGCTCGAGGAGGCCGCGGCGATGCCTGTGGAAGTTCTGGAGCGACCGTCGCCCTTTCGCCGCATGCTGGTAACGCGGCTGCTGGCGACAGACGCACGGCCCGGTGTCGGGCCGCCCACGGCCGCTATAGCAGTGGTTGCGGAAGCGCGTCCGAGAGAATCGCGAGAAACTTGCAGCATTGATGTCTGAGATACTCTCAAACGCGTTAGCGACACTTGTTTCCTCGTCGTTATTGCTAGCGGATGCGGTGTTTATAATAAATTTACTTGTGCCTCCCGTGTTCAAGGGCATACTGTTTTGAGCATTCGTTATTCAACGTTCGAAAATATAAGAGAATGTATAATTAATTTGTAGTTACTGCAATTATCGAGAAGTAACGCCGTTGTGATAGATGGATCTACAAGTAATAAATTTGTTGTTCCATGTTACAATGTGCTTCTCGTCATGCTACAGTGTCAGGCAATTGACATTCTCTAGAACTGAAAAAAGCTTCGGCGTAAGACCACTGAACGTCGTGTCAAATTAAGCAGGGCAAATGTTTGGGCAAGATAAAAAAATGCAAAGTTTCAAACAATGTTTCAATTTTATCATATCAAACTGCTGCGTCATGTCAGAAGTCCGCTGTTAAAAAATAATACGGTGTCGATAAGCTTAGAACCAAGTTTTAGGAAGAAAAGCTTCGTCCATCAATCATCCATTTATATATTTTTCTGAAGGCCGAAAACACGATTTTTTCTCTCTTTCATTATTATTTCAACCAAAACTCCACGTTAATGGCCATATCGCATTCATTTTCCTCAAAAACATTTCACGCACGTACGGTACAGAAAAAGGCACTTAGCCTTCACTTTCGAGGTTTATTGACATGAAGTGTCAGTGCTAAATTGAAACAGGCCACATAGTAATTACATTAAAATAACCCTTTTTTTGTATTTAAAGTGTCAAAAAGTGTTTTTCATTTCGATGTACATAATGTGTTTCCATATTACGGTGGTCATAAGACACATATTTCCATTTTCCGGCGGTCATAATTTCAGCAGCCTTTTGTCGAGAAATCATAGAGACCTTGTGTTTAGAGGACACCACTTCTCTAACGTGTGTGTATTGTGCCTCTGGTTTCAGAGCTATCGGGCTAAAGGTGGACGTTTCTTCAGCGCTAGCACAGAGGACCCTGCGTACACGGGCGACTCCAGTCACGAAGGCTCGTTCAAAGGGACCAAAACTTCCAAACAGCGATGGAGCGGCCTCTTCGGGAACAGCAAGGCAAGTACCGCATTCTTTTGTTCTTTTGTCGAGAAATGAGCAATATTTAAATGTCAGGATCGAATCGAGTTCGATGAAATTCAAAACTTATTCTTCAAAAAGATGTTCTAATGAATTTTATTGACGTTTGTAAAAACACCTTAGAAAAATTATTGTATATCTTGTAATAAAATTGTATTAAAATATTACTATTTATTTCAGATTTTCTATCCAATAAATTGTTGTTAATTTAATATATCATTAACATTCATAATCGTTGATAACCATTCTCGAAGAAATGTTATGAATGCTATATAATGTACAATAATAAACGGAAATTGTTAAAAGTCATTTGAAAATGTTGCAGGATACAAAGATGGAGAGTCTAGTAGAGCTTTTGAACAGTTATACAAAGCAAGGCATTCCCCGTTTGACACTTTCTGATCCAAGTGTTGAACACATTGATGAAAGTAAGTCTCATTTTATTGGCCTGACATTATGGATATTCACTATTTTAATATTATCGAATATTACAATTAAAATATTACTGAATTTTAGGTAAGAGTGCAGTTGATTTTTTAAATTTTGTGTAAGTTTAAGAGTGTAAAGACATCTTTTCAGAATTATATACTTAATAAATTATTTTTAGTTGTATCAAATGCAATAAATTGAAAATTTTTAGGTCTGTTCACACTTGAAGATGACTGGCGGGATATTGTAACAAATCCAAATCAACTCTCTGAGCGCCAGATACACCAGCAAACTGCAATATGGGAACTTGTACAGACTGAACATGCTTACATTCGTACACTAAAAGTGGTGACTGATGTAAGTCATATTATAAGAAACAAACTCATAACATTTAGTTTTTAAATTGAATGTATTTATGTATTTATTCAAATTTTCATTTGTGTGTACTGACGAGTGTGGTATTTTAAGTTTTATTTTGTCCACTACAACAACTTCCTAATAGGCCCTGTTTTGTTTGTGATAATCTTGTTCACAAGTTATGTTTTGCAGTTTTGAAAATGTCTATTTTCATATTGTATTTAAATTTCTTCATTGTTATTTTTATTATGCTTCAAAATTTGTATTTAATTAAATGATGTGATTAAGTAATGTAATAATTCAAGCAAATGTTCTCAGTATATCTGTGATTTTTAATTATATATTTATATACATGTTTTCTAATGTGCTTGATGGTTCTAAATCGTAGGAGTGTAAATATTCAAAAAATTTATTTTAATTATTATTTTTCAAAAATTCAAGTTATTTTATTATGTGTAGTTGATTCACATTAGAGAGTTATCTTTATTACATTAAGAGACAAAAAATTAGACTAAATCATGATAAATCTTTAAGTAGTTCTGAAATTTTCTTTATCATTAATATTTGAATTTCTCTGGTCTGCTGAGGGGGAGTTTGTTGGAAAAGACATTATAGAGATAGAACAATTTAATTTTACAGAGTGATTATTCCTGTTATGTAAATAAAATACATCTTCTTGTTCAGCTATTTTTGGCATGCCTGAAAAACCTCCAAGCATCAAACATTCTCAACGAGATTGATACATCTCGTCTATTTAGTAACATCACAAATATATACACTGCTAACTGTGTATTTTGGATTGATGCAATTCTTCCAATGATACGGGTTGCCCGAGATGCTAATAATCCTTTGGACCCGTCTTGCATGATTGATGGCTTTCTGAAGGTAAAAATCTTTATTTAAATTCTATTCAGCTAACCTCCTTAGGCACCAAAAAGTGTGAAAGGATGGAAATAGATGATATTCATCCATAATTTGAGTGTCTATCTGTGATATAAATTATTGAGTAGATATCAAGCAATAAAATAATTTTTTAAATGTGGGGGAATTTTTTTTACATATTAACGTTTATGCCATTTGATCATTAACTTCTATTTCAGTTTGATGATGTCTTTCATCCATATCAAAAATACTGTTCAGAGCAACTTCAATGTCAATTATATTGTCGAGAAAAACATCAGGAAAACGAGATGTTTACGGCATATCTTGCGGTAAGTTTCATGTAGTGAAATTTAATTCTTCATTAAACTTTTGTATAATTTGTGTGTTAATTCTTGGTTTTTTGTTATAGTGGTGTGAAACTCAAAAAGACTGTAATAGGTTGCGGTTGATGGACATTTTGGTGAAACCTATGCAACGATTGACCAAATATTCCTTGCTGTTGAAGGCTGTTCAAAAAAATACCCCACATGATGAACAGCGAACAAACTTGGCACGAATGGTGAGTCAATTATAGAACATACCATTTGTGTGGGATTTTATGCTCAACTTATTTGAAACAATATTACCTCAACTTTACTTGTGAAAAGTATAATAATATACTTAACATTTCTTGCAGATTCATTGTGTAGATGAATTTGTTCATAATGTGAATACAAATATGAGGCAGAAAGAAGACCATGAAAGATTACGTGGGATTATTGCCAGGATAGAGTCCTATGATGTGGTGGTAAGTAAGCTGATAGAAGAATGGGGAGAAAAGAAAGGCAGAAATAAAGAAAAAATTAAAACAAATATTTGTTAATAGAAAGAACATCACAAATCTCATGTGTTACAGGACTCTAAAGATGATGAACTAGAAAAGCTTTTGAGGTCATACAGCGAGTTGGATCTTACAAGTCCAATGCCTGGGTGCCATGTTACACAAAGACGATACCTTCTCTTTGAAAGTGACCTTAAATTTAGAGACAATACTGGAAATAAGGTAAGCAATTGGCATGAAGTTTCAGTACTAATTATTTATAGTTGGTACTATTCCTTTAGGCAGTGAATCATAACATTAAGAGATACACTATTCTATCTTTCCAAATGTTAATACATTAACTTCACTGCGACTGTAAGGCTGGGGGAAAGGAGATTGAGGCAACGCCTGGATGCTCCTGATTCTCACGTACTATTGCAGCACCCTGTATTAACTTGTTAGAAAGAATAAACGATAACAATTTCCAAAAAGTTAAAGATCAATTTTTTTAAATTATATTTAAGTTGATGCCATGTTCTTATATTAACATATAAATCAGTGTTTACGTACTAGAGCAAGCAATTGTTACTAAATTGCCCATATCACTTTTTATTTTGCAGACAGATGTTCACTGCTTTCTCTTGACTGACATGCTGCTTGTTTGTAAAGCAGCCACTAAACGTAGTGGGGGTGAAGGTCGTATGAGAGTTGTTCGTCAGCCATTTGTAGTAGAGAGGTTGATGGTTCATGAATTGGGCCGAGACCCTCCTGGGTTGGGGGTAGTTTATCTAAATGAGTATCGTACTGCCACTGCTGCCTTTATTCTCACCTCAGGTGATGCCCAGCTAATCAAGGTAAATGTTTGACATTGACAATCGACTTGACAGTATTTCATACATATATTTATAGTGAGAACATCTTTTTGACATCTTTTTGTGTTGTGTTAAAATTAGGCATGGGCTGACCATATTCGCAAAGCACAAGATTTGTATGCAGCAGCAAAATTAGCCTCTATGTCCACAAGTGTGCCTCCTACACAAGTTGTGACTCGACAACCCAGTGCTCTGTGGAATGATGAAGAAGCAGAGGAAGTAGAAGTTCTTGAATTAGATTCTCAAAGTTGTGCATCATTAAGCATGGGAGGTATTGCAAGCCGTAGTCCACGTGGAGGCTCAAGTCGAGGGAGCAGAGTGTCATCGCTTGCACACTCCCACAGGTAGGTATTCTTTTTAAGAATTCATTTTCTCTGAGATAGTACCCCCATAAAGTGAATTTTCTTATGTTGTAAAATCATAGTTGGAGCCCAAGTTAATTGATCAATATTCTTGAATAAACGTTGAACTAGTTTACACTTATAGCAGACTAAAAATATAAACATAGTTCTTATAAAGTACCTAAACACAATTTAAACAATTAATTAGATTGATATATCATTAACTGCATGCTTTGACTTCATAACTCTATCAAATCCATTCCAACCAAACCCAAACCTGCATAAAAGCAGAGGGTAATGTGTGAATCTCCCACTTCCAGTGGTTCTATGGACATGAATGAAGTATCATCTGTGAGCAGTGTAAGTCACTCTCGGGGAGTGAGTGTGGAAAATGAGCTGAGAGGTTCAAGTCTTAGCTCAGACGAAGGCATTCCTGGTCTGCCATCTCTTGCTGGAGGAGTAGAGGTGGGCAGCAAGCCATCACAACCTCCTCCTCCTTCCGCATCTCCACGAACTGACAGGTGCAAAATATACCCTTTCTATGTGAATATGGTCAAATTCAAATTGTTGACTTTTTAATCCCTTTTTACATGTGCTACAGAATTTTCTAACTGCATTGAATTTTAACATTTTAATTTCATAAACATCCATGCATTGAAATCCCAAATGAAGTTTCTTGTACAAGGTTTGAATTAAAAAATATTCTACTATTCACATTTTTTTCTTCTTGAGTTTGTCAAATTGCTTTTGTATATTATTTTAAAAATGTTATTTGTCGAAAGGTTAGTTTCTTTTCAAGGACTTTTTTTTTCTCTTTCTTTCTTTCTTTTTGTCTTTATTATTTTCTTATCTTTTCTCCCTCCTCCCCAAGTAATAAATATTGTAATTTACCTTTCAGGCGCTCTATACTCTGCAAATCTCCAACACCCAACACACTGAGTGTACAAGTCCCAGTATACTCTAGTCTGGGTCAGTCTCTGCCAAATTTGAGTCTAGCCACATCTCCAAGCAGTGGTAGTCATTCTGGACATCCTAATCCCCCTACTTCCTTACTCCTTGTTCCTCCATCCACATCCTCTAAAAGTCACCACCATCACGGAGGGCTCTTAAGTCCAGGCCATCGGGGAGTCTCGTATCCTCCTCCATCGCCACCTCGAGGTTCTCTTCGACGAGGGTTGGCTCTCTCCCAGTCTCGTAATCCTCCCCTTATTAAGACACGGCACATAAATTCAAGCTGCAGTTCAACAGTTGGAAGTACTGCGATTAGTGGCCCTTTATTGAGCCCAACTCATACTTCAGGTGCTGCAACCACAAGTTTTGATTTTGATGTTCCCGTTATTGCAGGTATATTTAATTTGTGTATTTGATTAAAAACTTAGTTTTACTTTGTAGGCAAAATAAAAAGTGATCTACTTGATGCTCAACTTTTCTTTCTTGTGATGATAGGTGTTTCACCACCCAGTGAAGAATGCCCTACCCCAGAGCCTCCACCAGAAATAAATTCCAGAACACATAGGCATCCCGTGATGAAACGCCTTGCACGGACTGAAAATAGACGCTATCATACAGCTGGAGCCATTGATGATCTTAAAGTGAGTAAAAAAAAACTACTATCAAAACTCCTCATAATTTAAATTTAAAGGATTAAGTAATTTTTTTGTCTTCGAAAATTGTATTTGTATGGAGATGCTGTATCAATGTTTTTGGATTTGAAGGTAAACCAAAAAATTCTAGTAATGAATGTATTATAGGGAGCGTTCTGTTGTACACTTTTTATTATAGTGTTTTAATAAAAACCAGTGAATTGCAAAACTTAATAAAAATATTACACAAATAATTAACTCTTAAATAACTACATATAATTTACAAGACATCCTCATGATACGAACTCTAAAGCATAAAATACTAATAGATATTTTAGTAGTTTCTTCCTTTAGTTTCATAATTATGTAATCATTATTTGTAGTGAATAAAATCTTTATTTGTGATCAGATTTTCACCACATCATCAGAACATTTCATTCACCATATCAAAATGTTTTTCAGTTTTGAAATTAAATATCTTGTTTGTTTTGATAGAAACAGAATAGCAGAGATACAAGTATCCACAAGCGGTTGTCATGGAATTGTGGACAAGGACAGCACCATGGACCGCCTGGTTCTGCGGGAAGTGCTGATCCAACAGGCAAATGTGTGAGTGTGGAAAGTGTCCACAGTTCCAGTGGAGTGAGTTCAACTGGTAGTGCACAGTTTGGGAGCCTTGCCAGTGGATTAGAAGAATTTGGATCTCTAGATTTAGAAGGTAGAAATCTTAGTTCATTCTAATTAGCATAGAAGCAATTACATACATTAGATAACAAATATGGAAATATAATAATTACATTAAATGTTCTTGAAAATTGTGTTTTATTTTAATAGCTTCATCCCTGCAAGTGGTATGTGAGAACCCTAATAGTTGTTGCTGTGAGGTCCCATCATCACTTCACTCATTTGCATCATCTCCTTCTGTAGAAGCAGTTAATATTGAGGTATTAATTTATTCGGAGGTTATTATTAATTTTGAAATTAAATTATCTGTGGTTTTTGTAATGTTTTACATTTCTATTCTTCTTTACTTATTTATTTGTTTATTTATTTTTAGTCACTTGATATTCACTCATTTTTCTTTAATATGAAAATCATTTTAAAAACTTTCTTTTCCAATGTGATCAGAAGATAGCAATTTCAGATTTTATTGTTTTATCTGAACAGAGATACCTTGCTTTATTTCCTTTATCCCCCTTTTGTACAGGGTCATTCATTTTAAGTGTAGAATATTATAACTCTTATCTGTTTAATTTGGTGGAAACATATTTTTCTTTGCATGACTTCCTAAGTTAATTAGGTCATTCAAACTGTGTATTTCACGTTTGCACAATCAAATTATATACTGAGTAACATATTTATTTGGAGCTAGATTCAGAAATTATAATTAGAACCAATCATGATTGTAAAAGTAAATATTGGATGGAGATGATGAGTCAGAATCAGTTTATTGTAGGCTTACATTTTACTGAGAAATACTGGTAAATCCTTTTTTCTATTAATTGTTTCTATAGTTAATTTTACATTCAATGTTATATTATCATTAGTATTCTCCTTTTTCTCTAATAATTCTCAACTTTTCTGTGATAATATAATAATCTGCAAACCAAAATTTAAACATAATGTTGGGGGCTTTCTTATTTACACATTTTATATTTTGTGCAGCTCCTTAAAACGCAACTCACTCCAACACCTGCAGACCCTGGAGGAGTTGATCAAGCAATCACTTTACCAGGAACTCCTGCAAAAGCACCTGAAAGTCACTCAGGTCAGCAAAACCGATCTGAAGGAAGTCTCTCTCCAAGCAGGGATGAAGTGCTTAGAATTAAGAATTTGATGCTGAGTGATTCATCAATGGAAGCATCGTAAGTAGAATACCATTTCTATTACAGCCAAAGGTGTAATTTGACAAAGGTTTTAATTTTAAATATTAATTCGTTCCAGAAATGTGTGATCAAAGGAGACCTGAGGGTATTATTGTTGGTTCAATTAGTTCCCTGGTTCATTTTGACAAATGAACACAAAGGGTAAAATAAATCTTCAGTGAGCAGGCTTCATCTTCATTAACATCTCAGAATGAAGGGTCAGATCACAGTTCTGGCCAGAAGTCATCACTAAGTCGAAGGCAGCTAGCTGTTCACATCTGATGCAGTTCAACACATTCCAGTGTACTTACAATGTATACAAAAGAATTTTCATGGAATTGAATATGTATATTGATATAAATATCGATGTTCTGCAGCAATTCAGGAAGTAAGAGAATGGTCCAGGTGTCAACTGAGTTTGGAAGCAAGGTGTGGGCAGGTGTAAATTTGGAAAGTTTATTCATCCTGTGCTGAATGGAGATTGTGCAAAGAACTTCTTTTACTTATTTTCTCTCCAAATGTGTGGATTGCAAATTGAAGGAAAAATAAGTGTGTGTTTTCCATTTGAAGTTATTGCACTTAATGGACTCGTCATTATCTCCCTTCTGTAGAACTAATTAGACCAGACGTCTGGTAAAAATAACATAGTTCTTTCACTTTTCTTGAGAAAAAGTGTAATTTTAAGATATACATTGAAGGAGTTTAATTGAAAGCAATTCATTCACACACAAATTCTTTATTTCCCATACCAGAATAAATAACTTGGGGCCACTAAAAACTTTTAAGCGATGTTTCATAGTTGCTTGGACCATTTTGAGGATTAGAAATAAAAGCATATTTGATATTTTTAGTGAAAATTTACAGTACATATTTTTTCTTTCGTACCTTTTTTGAATTTCTATTCATGTAAATCAGAAATTACTATACAGTAAAGAATTTCCAAAATATATGAAATATAATTATTGCATAAAAACATTAATTTTAAATGCAACATCATCAAATAATCTTTAGCATGTAGTTTGCTGATTTTTAAAGAAAATCTACTAGGTTTCATTAGGCAAAATAAAAATTAAAAATTTATTCCAACCAGAATACTTCATAAACTACATCTGGATTATAATTTTAATTCCTTGCATCAAAAGATAATTGATGTAAGGTAAATATAATAGTGCATAACCTCTTACAAGAAAACATTGGGTATGGTTGAATTACAGAAAACGTTAGCCCTCTTTTGCAGTGCTTGTTTCATCTCTGAAGGTTAATTTGATGAAGTAATGTTTTGAAACAAAGGGACCATACTCGGTTTATAAGGTCATGAATTGCTGTTTTATTAATTTTTCTTAAACATATTTAACTTTTTGAATATTGCAAATATTCTATAATTAAGTAACATTTCTTAATTTACACATCTCATTTCTTCTGTTTCCATTTGTGATCCTAGCATATTTATTCTGTTGTCTATAAGATCTGTTCAAAATGAAAAATCTTGTGCATTGCTAGTATAATTTATCAATGGGGAAAATCATATTGCTGTTTGTTCATTTATATTTTAGAAAATAATGTATAGTTTAATTAATGTGAAACATTTTGATGAAATCACATCAAAAACTAATGCTATCATAAAGTAAACTGTAAATATGTTAAATATATTGTATTAATGTGAATGTTTTAATGTGATAGCAGATATATTTAGTAATCTGCACATTATGTTAATAATTGCATTAACTGCTTGGCAAGAGAAGACTACCAGTGTTTTATTCATGTACATATTGAGAAGTTGCATTTACACTATAGTTTGAAAAACTTGTGAAGTGAGAACTGTAAAGATGATAGATACATTTATATTATACAACTTCCCTTACAAAATGTAAGAATGCCATGTCAGTAATGAAAGAAGTGTTGATGAGGGAGATGTTCGAGTAAAGATATCTTATTTTGGTGAGACTCAGAAGTGTGCTATGACTGATATAGAATATCAGTACATAAACTCTTCAATGGTAATGGATGTTAATGGACACTCTTTTTAAATGGTAAAATATCTCTGTTAGGGCTTACATGTGAAGGAGTAGATGGGTAGCTTTTTGTGTTAAGCAATTAAATTGTTAAATGGATACTGTGATGACCTGAATGGCTGAGTACGTGAGCCTGTTGTAGCTTCTCTTATCAATCAGTAGCAGTTTTGAACACTGTTCTTTGTAAAATACAAGTAATAAAATAAAGGGGAGTACGTCTTACTAACTTACAACTTCTTCGGAAATGAAGTAAGATTTTTTATTGTAGGTTAATATCCAGCTGGACATGTACAGGTAGACTTATGTAGATGCCTTTTAATGTAAAATTTTTTTAAGCTATAAAGTAATATGCCATCTTTATATACTATTTTGCTACAACTTTCATGACGGCCTACATCTCAATATTGATGGATCAAGTATTCTATAACAAGTCTGTCGATACTTATACATTCTTCTGGAACACTTTTTTAATTGAAAATGTTACTATGTTCTACTTCGCGTAGATTTGCGAGTGTAAATCCTAGTTTGTGATGTTTAATATAGTTCAGCAGTAATGCTTTTTATTGTGGAGAATTAAAGGAGCATCAAAAATATATTAAAAAATAGTTGAATTGGTTTTTATACCCTTGCTGTCACTGTATATCAATTTAAAACCATTTTTAGTTATTAATAGTTTTTCATTTTCAAAAAATTGGTCTTTTCTGAGCCCAGAAGTTCATGCAATTCTGCAGTTGTGAATTTTATGAAAAACTGCTAAAACTTAGTTTAAACAATGCAGGACCTGTTTTTATGCTTCTTTCCCTTGCTTTCTTCTATCTCATCTCTGCCTCCTTTGAGCCATGCAAATAAATTAGTCTAGAATAAGAATAAGTATAACAGTCATGCATACATTGACAGCAGTGAAGAAAATAAAATTACTTTAGATGTTCTGCAGTCTTTGCATATGCAAATTACAGGTAATTATGTATATCCATTAAAATGTATTCACAGAAATGGACTCGAATGTATAAATATGCTGTGAAAGAGAACTTTCAAATGTTTTCTAAGAAGTTTGGAAGTGATTTTTGTTGCTCCTCATCAGTTTTAACACCTACTTAATTTTTTTCTATTTTTGATTTCTTTCTCTAGCCTGTCTGATGATGGGGCTTTGCAGTTGATGCTCAGGAAAAGATCATAGTTAAAAGTAAATGGTTTCCTTAATTGTTGTAATGTTGTGTATACTACAGCTTACTTTTTTATTTTAAGCTGAAAAATTAATATGTGTCCTAATGTATTGTTGACCATAGTTGATAATATAGTACTTTCGGTACAATTATTTGAAATTGCCTTCTCTTAGACTCTTTGGTAATCTGTTGTTTGTGTAGCATACAAAGCCATTTCAGCCAGATAAGTTCTAGACTGAAATGGACAATAATGGTCTCATATTAAATTTTAAAATCATCCTGAACATATCATGAACTGATAGTGTTCAGGTTAAAAAGCAAAGTGTTCTAAAAAGAATAGCAAAATCCCCACACAGTTTCAGACAGAGAATGTATTCCCATATTGTTGAGTAAAAATGTTTAAATGCTCAAGTACGTGGATATTGTCATTCAGTGTATTTATGAAAAAGTCTCCATATTAAAGTTAATTTTGTAGATCCAATAATCATCTTGAAAAAACGTTTTTTTGTGATACTCCTGTGTTCTGAGTAATATGTATTTCATTCAGTTTATTTGTCTACATTCACATAATACGCAATAAATTTGTCCATTCATACATGTTAAAATTTTAGTTCGTTTTTTTCAAAATTATAATTTCTACAATTTCTGGTGTTTTTAACCGATTCTTTTCCTTGTTGTATTTTCTTAATTCTTTCAAATTGTCTTTTGTTTCTTGTCCAGTTTTTTCAATCTGCTGGTTTAACATTTTCTTTTTGGCCATTTTAATTCACATTTTCTGTTTTATACTTTTTCTTGTGCTACTTTGTTTCATTAATTAATTTGAGTTCCTAAAATGTCATATAAACTTTATTTAATACACACTTGCGCAATGATGTATCCTACACATTTATGCAATGTGTTAGACTACTTATGTTTGTCTTTCATATCTGCATTTCTGTTCTCTTTCCATTTTCAATTCTTCTCTTTATTACTCTTCAATTTAATTGTTTAAAATAGAGAAATAAAATCAAGTCTCCTATTATTAATTTTTGGAAAATAATTTTTTTTTTTCTTTCTTTTTTGCGTGGTGCCCATTTTCTGCATTAATTTCATCACAAGAATAGATTGAGTTTCATAGGAAATTGTTTTAGCACAGTTTATTTTGTACAGTAGCCCTACATTGTGTCAATCTAAATTTTAAGTAAGGTCCAGTAAGTTCTATATCATATGTAGAAAAGATATAAACATGTGAACTATGTGTTGTAATGGATAATTTGTTAGATTAGTGAAATAAGTTCATTGCTTTGATATTATAATTTTATGTTTAAAAACTGCACCAATCTACTTTTACAGAATGTGTAACCACTCTGAGCTGAATAGATTCTATTATTCTTATATATTATACTACTATGTTAATGTTCAATTACATACATACATGTCGCAACATCGATATTTCAAATTGTAATTTTGTATTGAAAACTTTTGAAGAGTGAAACATTTTAGCATATTTCAATCGTAGAAAAGTAGTAGAGACTGTTTTCACAATGTCTGTGAAAAATGGTGAGTACTCAATACTGCACAACAGTAGAATGTAAAACATCAATATTCACCTATTACTCACCTCCTTCATAGTACTTGGCATGTCTGGTGTGATGTATCACTGATACTTGTCAAATTAGAAGAGAGATTTGCTTATTTGTTGACCATTTTATCACATTCAGCACTAAGAAACAGAACTGTTGGCATATAACATATTTAAGACTTTCTAAGCAAGCCCATGTAATACTGAAAAGCACTCAACCCACATATTTTATAAGTAAATATTTGTAAATGCAGTAGTTTATGTGATTTGTGGTTGAATGGAGTGCTGTGTCAGTTGTCAGATAAGTTTGTGTGATTCATAGATATCAGTGTATATTCTTACATTTATTTCAATAATACATAAACTAGTGGGATCTCATACCCATCTTGTAGAAAAATTTGTTGCACCTCATCAAATAAAAGTATATTTTATACAATATTTGTTATTTCAAAGATAGCACGAACTTACCACAAACTGAATTATTCCTAATCAGTAGTTCAGTAATAAATATATGCATGTTGTTTACATTGTAGAAATAACAACAAAAACAAGCATTGTCTATTCCTAAATGACAACTGTGACTGAAAGTGTAGCTGTATCATGAGTTACTTTCCTTAGAAAACAATAATTCAGATGAGGATCGCACATAACTTTTTATACGTGGATGTCTAGGAGTCGGTAACACTGTTAAATTAAGATGTTATTTTACATTTTTGGTTTGATGCAAGTAAACCCTCTTTGTTTTCATGTCTCTTTGTCTTTGTCTTCAAATATCTCTTAAAAATAAAATACCATTTTTTCTTGTTAGACAATGAAATGATTTGTTCATAATACTGTCTTACAGCAAAGTTTAAACAAGTTAAAATCAGGGTTTTAGGCATCATGAGCTGTGTAATTTATAATTAATTCATATTTTTGTATCCTTCTTTACTTGTTCATTTTGTGCTCACAACTACACATCATGAGGCAATGCATCCTAAATATTTAATTACTACCATCAAAGCATATTTTTGCTATAGGAGATGGCTTGGGTAAGGAGGTAAACAAGTGTTTTTCCCAATCTTATTGGGAAATACCCCAAGATATTTTAACACTGCCTTACTATAACATGAGAAATAATCCTCTTTTTCTGACTCCCTTGTGATAGCAAAAATATATTCAGGAGAAAAAGGATTTTTTAAATACAATCATTGTAATTAATATTATAAAAAGATTGTCGGCCCTTGGCCAAGATCGCTAAGGCAGTAGAGATGTAGTGGTTTTGGACCGAGGGGTCGCAGGTTCAAGTCCGCCTCGGGCATGGTTGTGTGTTTGTCCTTTCACCCCCTATCATCACCATATCATTTCATTCTCGTACTATAATGTTAAATCCACTAGTAGTCGCTAATGACCTAGTAGTTAATGCAACCTTAAATAACAAAAAAAAAAAAAAAAAATTTACTTTGTTGAAATGGAATCTTCACAGCCCTCTCTGATGTTTAATTCATTCACCTTCTTGAAATAAAATAGAATGTTATTAAATTTCATACCTTTTTTGATATTAGGGAATAATAAATTAGGATTATGAAAATATTCAATAGGACATCAAAAAATGTAATGCTCATATTTTCATTGAATAACTTACATATGGAATTACACTGACTATTGTGTTATGAGATTTGTACAAGTTTCTCATTCACTTTTTGAAGGAGAAAATTACAATTGCTTTTGAGAATTAATTAAAAATCCACAATATCTGCTTGTGAATGCATTGAACATAATATTGGGGGCACAAGACGTCTACTATTTCGTGACTATAATATATAATGTTTAATGATAATTAAATTTTTTTCAATATAACGCGACACCACTGGAAGTTACAGGACTGTAGAACAATAATGCATCAAAGACCGCAACGCAAAGACGTCACGAATGACGCAGATACTATTAATACATAGACTGTGATGTAGACACACCGTGACAGACATTGGTCCTACTATTGAGAACTGTTCGGCGTCTTGACGGTGAGTAGATTTTTGGGCCCCGGAGATATGATGCCAGTATTTCGATGTGCATTTTGTTGATTTTTTTCCCCATATCAAGGTCGTAACTATTATGTACTAAAAGTGAATGAACATTTTGGCGAACACAGATGGTAGAAGGCCACCAGTTGTTGATAAGTGTGATCATTGTGGAGGTCAGTAACAATTCGCAGAAACGACACTTGCAAGTGAAACGGATATTACGTACTAGGTAGGCTCGTGATCATATTTCCTCTTGAGGAAGCTTGGTCCTTACGTGATCTTGCGAGGCTATGCGAAGGCACATGTTTTCGTTGTGTTCTACTTACTCCGACGAAGATCTAGGAGAATGATCAATCACAAATGCCTATACTGCAGGACACGTGAGAAAAGTGATTTGAAAATTCCTAACGACTGACTTCCTTGAGTTCGATTTCTATTCAGAATATCCCTGGGATGTTTCAGAACGTCGAATTTATGCCATAGATCATCGATCCACACAAATACCTTTTCTTATTTATAAGTTCTATGAGAAATGCGGTGCCTTCCCCAGAAAACCATCCGCCAAATTGATGTACTATCACCAAAACTGGAGACTGCCGTCAAACGAAGTGGAGGTGCGGCCGACACTCAATTGTGCAGTGTTCCGATGGAGGACTGCTCAGACTTGTTCATCATTTCCAGGTAGGTGTTAAAATACCTCTGATAACATTACTAATGAGTATAATATACGATGCATTCATTAATCCAGAAGCGTCCGCACTTCATTTGTTTTTAAAGTCTCTTGAATTTTTACTTTCCCGTATAGGGAATAGTTATGTAATGCCGCGCGAAAAAAATGGCGAATTTTCGACAGAATAAAACTCGTTCCGGGCCGTGATAACGAAAAAGTGGATAAATCCAGTTGCTAAATTAAGAAAAAAATCCCCTAACACATGGTGTTGCCAGAATCCCCGTTTTGTAAGTCCTTGATACCGAAAAACCAATTGAAAGCAAAAATAGGTCCGTCTGTCCGGTGTATGTGAACGACACTAGCGCCTAAACTATGCGTACTATTTTTTGTCCCTGTCCATCTGGCCTGAATCGAAGCTCTGGGATTGTGAAAAATATTCATTAATTTTTGGGGGTACTTTACCTGAAGGCCCCCAAACATTTTCGAAGTTTCCTCAAAAACGGTTCCAAATGTTTTTTCTTTAAATTTCTTGTCAGAATAGAGTAACAGACTCTTGACACAGATTCGATTTTCACGGTTAACTCTGAATTATCGAAAATTGCAAAGGTTTGAATTTTATTCGTGGTTTCGCCCAACTACAAAATTGCAGATAGAGATTTTTCCTTCAAATTAAATTTGTTCTCCATACTGAGTTCTTTATTCAAGGTCTTGTATATTTTTCGAAAATTTAAGTAGTTTTCGTGCAACATTGCGTGCAATATGTGCAATTTAAAAAAAATACAAAAGCAAGATTTTCCCAAAAATTTCCAAATTTCGCCTCCAAATTTTTTCGGTAAACTTTTGGCAGAGATAGTGATAAATGTACTCTATGAGATGGCATATACGCCATATTGCTATATTTTTTTGTTTTTCAAAAATTGCAAAAATGTAATATTTTGATTTGTCTCTCACGTCGTTAATATTTACATTAGCGGCGATTATATATATATATATATATATATATATATATATATATATATATATATATACACACACACACACACACACACACACACATATATATATATATATATATATATATATATATATATATATATATACACATATATACAGAGTGTCCCACCAACTATGGACTACCCCCATAAGTTCTAAACGGTTCAGGATATCAAAATGCAGTTTTCAATTAAAAATGTGGAATCATGGGCCAAGTAACATGCCGCAGAGAAATTGTCAATAATATTTTTAGTTTTCGAGAAATTTAATCATCTTTGATTTTTTAAATGGAACTATATATTTTTCAGCAGCAATGTATAGATCATGAAAAGAAGAATAAAATGATGTATCATATGTTAGTATTTTGATGGTAATTTGAGTATAAAATTAGACTTTCTGACGTGTGATTTTGAAGTAAACGGTCTTTTCTTGTAGCAGCCCTTGCAACAGTCGCCGTTGGTAAAGATGACCTTCGCGGCGTCGAGACTGTTTCGTGGAGACAGGGTGTGTGAGAGGGGTGGCCGTGAGGGATAGAGGCGTAACTACAGCAATTCAGGTCTTGACATGAAGATCATATGAACAAATATCAATATGAACGATCAGAATGAGAGAGTTTTGCCATTTGTTCATCTGAATTGAACTTTTCTTCTACTGAAATACCAAAGCAACGATAATAAAAAAGAACAAAATAAAAATAATTTGTAGGTCGATGATCATAAAGGTCCTTTTCAAACTTACAAGAATTGAGTTCAGTGTATTTTGGCAGAAACAAGCTCTCGTTTTAAAACATGGGAAGGGAATGAATGATTAGGTAAATATTTTTATTGTAATATCTCGATTAATTCATTAAATAATAGATAGGTGAACATTTTATATTATTATTTATTGTTAATAAGTTTCTTATTTAAACGCGTACAAAAAGAAAAAAAGTAATAAAAATTTTGAAATACTCTTGAAAGTCTACCAGTGTAAATTTAATAAACTTTAACACAAATGCACATCTGCAGACACAACTGTTAATACTGATTGGAGAGTTTCTCACTTCATAATGCCACGTGCTGCCACAAACTTGAAAATCCACAGCAGAAGACGGAAGTGTACTGTTTTCTTTTCCATTTATGAACAGCAATAGAGGTACGGTTGCTCAGTGGACAAATAATCATTTTAATTAAAAATTGAAATTGAAATGCAGTTAAATCAATGGAAAAAAATCTCTTATTCTGATCGTTGAAATTAGTGTTTCTTAATGTGACCTTTGTGACAAGACCCTGGATTGCTTTAGTTAGGCCTCTCATCCCTCATTGCCACCCCTCTCATTCTCCTCTCTCCACGCAAGTCTTGACGCCGCGAAGGCCACTTTTCCGGAAGGCGAGAGTTGCAAGGGCTGCTTCACGAAATATTGTCCGTTTAATTCAAAATCACATATCAGAAAATCTAATTTTATACTCAAATTACTATCAAAATACTAACATATGATACATCATTTTATTCCTCTTTTCATGATCTATCCATTGCTGGTGAAAAAATATATAGTTCCATTTAAAAAATCAAAGTTGATTCAATTTCTCGAAAACTAAAAATATTGTAGACAATTTCTCTGCGGCATGTTACTTGCCCCATGATTCCGAATTGTTAATCGAAAACTGCATTTCGATATCCTGACCGTTTAGAAGTTATGGGGGTGGTCCATAGTTGGTGGGACATGCTGTATACATACATATATATATATATATATATATATATATATATATATATATATATATATATATATCCAACACCGTTGTACCGATCTCTATGAAAGTTGGCACTTCTATGTGTTTTTTCACCGAGAAAGTTTATGTGCTGTTAATTCTGTTGTAACTCCACTACATGGCGCTACACATTCATTACATATCCACTACATATTCGCGTCAAATGCAACCTGCAACACACTCGGCGGCATTTTGAATCTATATCGTTAAATATCTCCTAAACGATGCGTTCTAGGGCCTTAAAAACCAAAGTTTTGAGGCCGAACGCCTCAAAGAAACGTTTCTCACACCCTGATCTAGAGGATGAGACCTTCCTGAACATTCTATTGCATTTTTGCTGGTACGGCTCTTCCCGATATTACCTCACCTGCTCAGAGACGTGCAGAATCTGCAAGAAATGTGAATGAGAGGGACAGAGAGATGCAGAGAAAGACAGGACAGGGGGAGGGAGGGAGAGAGTGAGAAACAGATTGGAGGTGAAAGGGAGATGAAGGGCAGAACAACGTCTACCGGGTTTTCCTAGTAATATTAATGAGCACATGGGCGAATAATGGGGGAATAATGTCAAGTTAAGTTTCTCGAAAACTCAACCGTTTTTTGTGAAAACTAGCTCAAAATTCCGCATTTTGAGGAACGCTCAAACGTAATTTTCTCATAAATGGCTCCAAATTTTTTCTTGAAACTTTTGGGACGGATAGTGCTAATTACACTATTTAATATGAAGTAATGTTCATTTTGAGGATAAAAAAATACACATGTAATTTCTTTAAAAGATCTCTCACACTTTTAATACGTACTTTACCAGCAATTTGGGTACATTATTGAATTTGTGAGTGTAAGTGCTTCAAATGACTTCAAATGAAGTTCCTTGAAAACTCAAACATTTTCTGTGAACAAGAGTTTCAAATTTCGCGTTTTTAGTAGCTCATAAAAGCCATTTTCGTAAAAACGGCTCAAACTTTTTCAAAGAAAATTGCTGTTTAGGAAGAGGTTATATTGTTCTTTAATATTCTAAAGTTAATATTTCCGTTCTACCATCAGGAAACTGAAAAATTAAGAAAATGTAAAAAAAAAAAAACTTTGGACGCCGATAGATGACAGCTTGCAAGAGTATGTGGCAATTCCGAATAGCTAGCCCAGACCCAAGGAAATAGAAAACTAATAGGGGAAAGTCTGTGCCGTTCTGTAGCACCACTAGTTGGTTTTACCGCACCCCCTTCTCGGTTGCCGTCTACAATGTCAAGGTCTCTCGTGGTATCATGTGCGCACGTTGTCTTGAATCCCAGAATATCTCTCAACCATCCCACTCCTTTATCAACATTAATTAAATTAAGAATAAATGACAGCAACAAGCAGTGTTGGGAAAATCTAACACCTAACCGAAAATGTTCGCAATAGTAACTACATTGCATAAAAAAACGAACTACAGATTTGATATAATATTCCTGAAGTCAAAATAACCAAACCCTCAATCCTCTCGCAACTAGCGAAACAAGGACTCAAGAAAACATGCGCGGATAACGGATAATAAACATACGTGAAGTCACCTTAGGCCCGCCAGGCCTGTACCTCTACATATAGTTGTTTTTCTGGAATAATGCGACTCAAAAAACCGAACATTACGATTTTAAGGTAAAATGGATCAATAAGATCACTTTTTAAAAGGAATAAGTCTGTGTTTCTGTAAATAATCATATATCAAATGCCGCTAGATGGCAGGTACTTCGTTATGCCATGGGGAGATAGAGGCACATTTCTTTTTACTTTCCCGTACACGTACGTATACACGGAGTGATATACGTATTATAGGGAAAGTTATGTAATGCTGCGCGAAAAAATGGCAAATTTTCGGCGGAAAAAAATTAATTGCTGCGCCGTGAAAACGAAAATGTCGATAAAATCAGTTGCTAAATTAAGAAAAAAATCCCCTAACACGTGGTGTAGACAGAAACCCTGTTTTCTAGGTTCTTGATACCGAAAACAAAATTGAAAGGAAGACGTCTGTCTGTCTGCCTGTCCGTCCGTCTGTGAATACTGCTAGCGCCTAAACCATACGTACGATTTCTTCCAAAATGGATATTCCCCGGTCGATCTGATTCTAGTCGAAGCTTTGAGATTTTGAAAAAGATTCTTCAAAATTTGGGGGTACACTATATGAAGCCACCCGGTGATTTTCAAACTTTTCTCGAAAACGGCTCCAAATTTTTTCTTTAAATTTCTTGTATGCATAGAGTAAAATACATTTATTAACATGGCGTAGGTCCTATTTTTACGGATAACTCTGAATTTTCGAAAATTGTGAAAGTTTGATTTTTTTTCGGCGTCTTTCTCCAACTACAAAATTGAAGATAGTTTTTTTCTTCAAATACAATTTGTTCTGCATATTGAGTTCTTTCATAAAGGTGATGTAAATGTTTTTCAAAATTTTAGTAGTTTTCTTGCAATATTGCGTGCAATATGTGCAATTTTAAAAAATTACAAAAACAAGATTTTCTCAAAAAGGGTTCCAAATTTTTTCTTTAAACTTTTGGTAGGGATAGTGGTAAATGTACTCTATCAGATGACATAAAACCCATATTGCTCTATAGATTGTTTTTTTTTCAAAAATTACAAAAATGTAAATTTTTTCACATGTTTCTCACGTCGATAATATTTACATTAGCGGCAATTTTTTCACATTACTATATTTACGAGTACATGTGCTTTAAATAATGTCAAGTAAAGTTTCTCGAAAACACAACCGTTTTCTGTGAAAAGTAGCTCAAAATTTCGCATTTTCAGAAACGCTCAAATGCCATTTTCTCGTATATGCCCGCAGTTTTTTCTTGAAACTTTTGTAACGGATAGTGCTAATTACACTCTTTAGTATAGCGTAAAGTTTATTTTGAGTTATTTTTTTGTATTTTCAAAAATTACATAATTGTAATTTTTTTGAAAGATCTCTCACATCTTTAATATGCACATTACCAGCTATTTGTAATCATTGTTATATTTGTGAGTGTAAGTGCTTCAAATAACTTCAAATAAAGTATTTTGAAAACTCAAACATTTTCTGTGAAAATGAGCTTCAAATTTCGCATTTTTAGTAGCATTAAAACGCAATTTTCTCTTACACGGCACATAATTTTTAAAAGAAAATTGCCACTTATGACTAGGTTTTTGTGTTCTTTAATATTCTAAAATGAATGTTTCCGTTCTACCAATAGGAAACCGAAAAATTATGAATATGACAAAAAAATGTACTTTTGGCGGTGAAAGATGACCGCTGGCAAGAAATAGTTTGTGACAATTCCGAATAGCTGGCAAAGACCCAAGGAAATAGAAAACTAATACGGGAAAGGCTGTGCCATTCTGTAGCACCACTAGTTTGGATTAATGTTGTAACTACAAAGTTATCAGCGAACCGCGGAAGAAATAAGTCGCCAGTTTTTAGTGTTGCATTTGTACAATATTTTAGCGTTAAAAGCATCGAGATGGAGCCAAACCTGCTATTTGTGAATAATGTTTTAAGGAACAATACTGTATTTCGAATTGAGTTCCACAGATGACTATCACTCTTTCTCCCAAATCACTAGGATATTTTGTAGAATAGTATTAAAGGAAGGAATTTTTTATGTAATTTGTAAAGTGATATTACTGATTCTCGATTAATCGTAAGCAAAATAAGTTATAGGAATATTACTCGTTTTAATTATCTCTAAAATTAACACCCGAAGGTGTGAAACCATATCCACGACACATTATGATTTTGATACGGAATAAAATAGTATGTTCTGTTCTCACAACATATAATAGGGCGCACACACACACACACACACACACACACTCTCTCTCTCTCTCTCTCTCTCTCTCCCTCTCCCTCTCCCTCTCTCTCGCTCTCTGTCTCCCTCTCTCTCTGCTTTGGTCTCGGCTAGCTAAGTTCATTTATTGGACATTTTCTTAATTTTTTGGTTTCCTCATAATGGAACGTAAATATTATTTTAAGAATATTAAAGAACAATAAATCTCGCTCTAAATGGCAATTTTGTATGAAAAAATTGGAGCCGTTTTTAAGAAATCGGCGTTTAAGTGGTACTGTAAATTCGAAATTTGAATATTGGTTTAGTGGTGAAATATCGTTGGCATTTAAAATCTGTGATCATCACAACACCTGTGATCATTTAATCGAAATTTGAAGCTCCTTTTCACAGAAAATTTTTGAGTTATCGAATAAATTTATTAGCAGTCATTTGAAGCAATGTCGCTCACAAATACAATAGTGTTTACAAATTGCTGGAAATATGCATAATACCGCTGTGGGAGATCTTTTAAAACAAATACATTTGTGTAATTTTTGGAAAAACAAAAAATACCCCAAAATGAACTTTCTGAATGAAACTATTATGAAAATGAACTTATTAAAGAGTGCAATTTGCACTACCCGTTCCATAAGTGTGAAGAAACTTTTGAAGCCATTTATAAGGAAATGGGGTTTGAGCGTTTCTGAAAATGCGAAATTTTGAGCTCGTTTTCACAGAAAACAATTTGAGTATTCGAGAAATTTGATTTGACATTATTTAAAGCTTGTGTACTCATAAATATATTATTGTGAATAAATCGCCGCTGATGTAAATATTAACGACGTGAAAGGCAAGTCAAAAATTACGTTTTTGTCATTTTTGAAAAAAAAAGAATAGCGAAATTGGGAGATTATGTCATCTTATGGAGTACATTTAGCACTATCCCTACCAAAAGCTTAACGAACAAATTTGGAGCAGTTTTTGAGAAAATCTTGTTTTTGTTATTGTTTAAAATTGCCCATATTGCACGCATTTGTGCGTAAAAACTATTAAAATTATCAAAAAAATATTCATGACTTTAATGAAAGAAATTACAATGGAGAACAAATTTCATTAGAAGGAAATATCTCCATCTTCAATTTTTTTTATATAGATTTATTTATAGTCGCATCAACATCTTGGTTATTAGCGACTATCCAAGTATTGTTTTACAGATTTATTAGTTCGCTTTGAGCTTGCCTGATTGAGGAGATTGAGGTCATGCCAAGCATGACCACCATGTTTGCCACCGAGCATTAGCTCAAAGCGAACTAATAAATCTATCTATCTATCTATCTACATTGGGTGTGATTACAGAGTTTATGGCAAATATTGCATTACAGTTTAACTTTACAATATACTTTAACTGATCTTAATCATACTTTGGAGGAAACTTTATATAAGAAAATGGGATTAAATTTCATTATATATGTTGATAGATTTACAAAATTTGATTATTTTATCTTGATCTTCTGATGAATGCAGGATGGCTTCGTATTTGAATCCAAATGACTGCCTCTGGTAGTTGTATCTGGGGCATATTTTAAAGATGTGATCTAGGTCAAGTCTGGTATTGCAAAGTTCACATGTCGGGGGAAATGATTTTTGCAATAGATATAGGTGGCTTAAGTTGGAATGTCCACATCTTATTCTTGAAAGGACTGTTTGGTCCCTGCGGCCAAATTTTTTATTGATAGTTGGTGAGAAGAATGCGCTCGTTGACTGATGGATGTTGCTGGATTTATATCTGCGCCAAAAGCTGTTCCAGTGAAGGTTTAATTTGTGATTAATGTTTTCCCAGAAATCTTCAAATTTAATTATTTCTGTTGGATAGATCTGGTTAATGTTCGTCGCAGCAATTTTGGCTTCTAAATCAGCAATTTCGTTACCAAAAATTTCTTTATGAGCAGGTATCCAAGCGATTACGATTTCCCCCCTGCTTTTGTTATATTGTAGTGAATTTTGTGAATGCAGTTGTTTATTTCCGATCTTGATTTGCTGTTTATTTCTTCAACTGTTGTGAGGGAGTCAGTAAATATGATATACTTTTGATTCTCATGGGATTTTTTAATCTCTCTTAAGGAGAGTAATATGGAATATAATTCTGCAGTTTTTATTGAAGTTACTGGATGGAGAGTCTGTTTAATTTGAAATCTTGCGAATAAATGGCAGATCCGACTCCATTTTCATTTTTTGCCCCATCGTTGTACACATGGTTATAGTTTTTTGTATTTGTTACAGAGTTCAATGAATTTTCTGTTCCATTCTTCTGTTGTTAATTTTCCTTTTTTATATTCTCTGAGAGTTAAATCAGTATCAATAGTATGAAGAATCCAGGGTGGAATAATACTGATTCTCTTTGTTTCCATTTCGGGAATTTCAAAATCACTTTTTTCGAGAATAACTTTAATCCTTTTGTGCATAGGTGCATACCGTGGGTTTATATCATTTGAACTCTGAGATTTCGGGAACACATCACTATAAATGATTGGATTTTTTGATGTTGCCGATTTGAGTGCATACTTAAGTGATAGAGATTTCCTTCGTTGGGTTAGTGAAACTTCTTGAGCCTCAATTAAAATGCTGCCAATTGGTGTCGTGTGGAAACATCCAGTAGCTATTCTCAGAGCTTGGTTGTGGATTGAGTCCAATTTCTTGAGATGTTTTGCTCCTGATGTGTTGTACAATATGCATCCATAATCAAGTTTTGGGCGAATGATTGTTCTGTACGTTCGAGAAGCACATCCATTTCAGCTCCCCATGTTTTGTATGAAAGAGATTTCAAGATGTTCATTCTTCTCTTGCATTCGTTGTTATGTAATTGATGTTTTTTCCATGTTAATTTGGAATCAAAATACAAGTCCTAGTATCTTGGTGTTCGTAACAAATACTAGTGGTTTACCCCTAATGTCAGAGGTGGGCAGTTTATATCTTTATGTTTTGAGAAGACGATACATTCCGTTTTTTTGGGCGGAGAACTTGAAGCCAGTTTCTTGGGACCATTCATGTAGGTTGTTTAGTGCATTTTGGATCATGTCTTTGGTAGAAATGATGTTTTTTTCCTTTTCATAGAATAGTTATATCATCAGCAAACTTTTTTGCAATTACTGGTGGTGTAATATTTTTATCAGCATCATTTATAGCTAGTAGGAATAGAGAGACACTCAGCACAGATCCTTGGGGCACGCCGTTTTCAATTATTGTCTCTTCAGAGTTGACCCTAGTTCTAATGTTGCGGTTCTGAAGTAAATTTTTGATGAATTCAAACATGTTTTGCCTACTCTTATGTCTTTTAATTTCATTAAGATGTATTGTATCCAAACCATATCATAAGCTTTTTCTATATCTAAACTTATTGCTAGCACATGTTGGTTGCTCTCAAATGCTTCTGGGTTATGACACTATAATGGGGAATGGTTATCGACACTAATAAGATGTGATATTGTTGAGTGGCCGTGGCGGAAATTACAATAGCCATTCTCCATTGTTTTGGAAACACATGTTTAGTCCAAATATGGTTGTATATCTGTAGTAGCCTGTCATTTCCTACTTCAGGGAGGTTTTTTTAGGAGAATGTTGGGAATGTTGTCTGGCCCGAGTGAGGTAGTTTTCAAGGATACCAATACTTGCTGCAATTCTGTTGAGGAAATAGGCTTATTTAGTTGAAATTCATCATTGGCGTCGTAATTATTATCGTACATTATATCTTTTTCTTGGTTCTTTTTGTTTATTTTGAATTGGTCTGAATAGTTTGAAGAGCTTGAATTTGCCGCGAATGTATGTGCTAAAATATTTGCTATCTCTTGTGAATCCGATGTGTAACTATTGGATGCTTTTTCGATGAATTCGATCGTATTTCTTCTACAGTTACCTTCTATGGATTTTATTTTGTTCCATGATTCTTTGATATCCGTCCTATAGGTTAGAGATGACACGGAGCTTATCCACGACTTCTTACGGCATTCTTTCATGGTTCTCCTACAGAGTGCTCTCATCTTTTTAAATTGAATTTTGTTTTCTTCAGATCGTTGTTTTTTGTACCTATTTAGAGCATGCTTGAATTTCTTGTGTACTTCCTTACACTCTTCATTCCACCAGGGTACATTTTTGCTTTTTTTCGACGTTCCGTAGAATTGAATTGCCGAGTTTGCTGCTAGCGTTATCGTGTTTGAAAAGCTGTTGACAATAGAATCGATGTTCTCATTTTCATCATAATCCTTAATTTCTTCAGTAATTGTTTTCTGGTATTGTTTCCAATCTGCTTTTTTGAAGTTCCATCTTGGAGAAAGTTGTTGGTATACCTCTTCACCAAGTTTTACGCTTAGATTTGTCATTATAGGGAAGTGGTCACTGTCGTATATATCATCAAGAACGGTCCATTCACATTTGTGAGCAAAGTTATTAGAGCTTATCGTTAGATCAATTGCACTAAAGCTACCGCTGCTTAAATTGAAATGAGTGGGTTGGCCATTATTAAGTACTACAGCATCGTGGTCGTTGAGAAGTGTTTCTACCATAACTCCTCTGGGGTCGATTTTCGTTGAACCCCATATGAGATTGTGGCAGTTGAAATCACCTAATATCAAATACGGTTTGGGCAACAGATCAGCAATATCTTTTGAGTTCATCAGCTTTAAGTGGATAGCTGTTCGGGATATAGATATTACACACAATTAATACAAAAGGAGCACTTATTTTATGACAATTGCTTCTAAGTTTGTTTGGATAGGAATTTCTTCAGCACGGAGATTATTATTTACATAAATTGCTACACCACCACTGGCATGGTTAGTGTTAGTTCTATTTCTATTGAAGCACTGATAATGTTTAATATGTCCTTTGAATTCATTTTTAAATTGGTCTCTTTTAAGCATAGAATAGTAGGGTTATGTATCTGGATCAGTAATTCAAGTTTTTCACGTTGAGCAAAAAAACTATTTATGTTCCATTGCAAAATATTGTACATCTTATGAGTTATAGATGTTTATGGTTTCAGTAAATCACTCACATTGTTCATTAAGTTATACTATTCAGTAGATTATGAGCTATCCTGACTGGTATCAGCATCTGATGTTTCTTCTACAGAGACATTTCTTTTTAGTTTCTTAATCATTCTAGTAAATCTATTTTTAATAGATCGTTCTGTGAGTTTAGGGTATATGTCAGTCATCATTCTGATGATAGCTGGAATGTCAGGAGAGTAATCTTTTGCAATAATGATTGGGTCTGGAGCACCTAATGAATTTTCTAGAAACATTCTGAATTGTTGGTATGTCAGAGGAAATGCATTTTGGTTGGATTCTAATGCTTCTTTAGCTGGTGCAATGAGTTCTTCAACAGATTTGGGAGATGGGTTTTCATGACAAGGGGATCTTCATTTTTACAGTTTTTCTTCTTTTTCTTTGGTTGCTTTTGATTCATTTCATGTTTTTTGTTCTCAATATATGAAGAGGATACAGGCAGTGAGGAAGTTTCAGAGGGAAAGCTTCTTTTGTTTATGGTGGGGAAGTTTAAATTGTCCAATGGTGGAGTTGGATTGGATTGATTTACAGTTGTTTCAGGTGGATTATTCATTGGTAGGTCACTGGCAATATGAGAATCTGTTAAATTAAGATCTGTTGTTTCATTGTTCATAGTCATTGAAGTGCATTGGCTGCCTAAATGTCCTTCTAGTTTGCAAAGAAAACAGGTTATATTTTCTGATGAAAAATATATTCGGTAGGATGTATTTTGGTATTGAATGAGGGTGGATGGTGGTAGTTTTGTAACATCTTCTGGGTCAATGAATACCTGTCTCCTGAAGCTCATTATGTGAGACAATCCTGGTTCTGACATTCCAGCTCTAATAAATGAAATGCTGGTAGAGATTCTAATGTTCATTTGATTGAGAGCTTTTTTTAATTTCTTCATGGGGTATAACTGGGCATACATTGGAGATGATGACGCGTTTGTGTTTGTTTAGCAGTGGTCTAATACCTACTTCAAAATTCTTTATATTTAACATTTGATGGTTATCAGTGATGAAGTCAGCAATTTTCTTTGAACTCAAAAATACACATATTCTGTTGTTGGATATGCGAGAGATAAACCTGATATCATTTGGTTGAATTATTGTGGTTAACTTACTTATATAATCCTTGATGGTGAGACCTTCATGTGCTTCCATTATGATGGATTGATCTTTGGATGGAAAGATTTCACATGCTGTAGCTCCAGCATAAGATTTCTGTGCGGCAGCGTTAGGTTGCATTTCAGTAGGAGGTGAGGTTAGGGCTCCCCTGTTGTCAGAGGAATCCATCCTTCGGAAGTAAACCAACCACTAAATGTGGCTGGTACAAGAAGAGTCGCAAATGATCAAGGTTCAAACAGTTCAGTCACACTACGAAACTCGCGTAAATCACTTTTTAAGGTTACTACACGCGGACAGGATCTTCAATTTTGTGATTGGAGGAAAACACTGAAAAATTTCAAAATTTTGCAATTTTGAAAATTCAGAGTTAACCGTGAAAATTGGGCCTACACCACCTTTATAACTGCATATTACTTTATTCTTAGAAGAAATTTAAAGAATAAATTTGGAGGCAGGTTTTTGAGAAAATTTTGAAAATGTCCGGGGAGCTTCATGTAAAGTATCCCCAAAAATTAATGAATGTTTTTCAAAATCTCAGAGCTTTGACTCACGCTAAATGGACAGTGGTTTCTTCAATTTGGAAAAAATCCTAATCTTGGTTTAGGCGCTTTGTTGTTCACATACACTGGACAGACAGACGGATCGACGGACGTTTAGCCGTCAATTGGTTTTTCGGAATCAAGGACCCACAAAACAGGGATTCTTGCTACACCACGTGTTAGAGGATTTTTTCTTAATTTTGCAACTGGTTTTATCCACGTTTGCGTTATCAGGGCTCGGCAAACGATTTTTTTCTGCCGAAAAGCCGCCGTTTTTCGCGTAGCATTACATACGTATATTACTCCGTATATACGTATGTATACGGGGAAGAAAACATTATCCCAGATTCGAAAAGAAATGGGAAGTATTACGAGAAAGTCTGCACTATTCTGTACTTGCTGCATTCGTTTTAATAAAATCGTTAATATTGAGAACTTTTTGTGGAAATGGTTTTATTGCAATATTGACTTTTTAGTATCTCCTTACATATTAGTTCGACATTTCTTGCAAAATATGTACACTACATTACAAACGAAGGGACGCAAATAATTCGCTTAAGCTGAAGACCTATGGATGAAAGGAACATGTACCAGTGTCCTAAGGAAACATTGACAACCAAAAATGTGAGTAGCTTATCAAATAAATTCTGAACACAATCTAGAGTTCGAATTTAACTTTTTAAATTTCGAATCAAGTTTTAGTGAGACACATTCGCACTAATATTGTTATCAAAGCCTCAAGATGTTGAATGAAGTTTCTAAGTGTTGTAAGCAGAAATGTATTAACCTCAAAAAACAAGAGTTGATAATTCTCGATGGAGAGATATTAGTGGAAGAAATTGAAAATATATTAGTGGAAGAATTTGAAAATAACTCGTATATCAGAATACAGATACTGTTTTAACCCGTATCGTTCTGCCCTAAAAGCACCAAAATACCCCAGCTTTCTAGAATAATAACTAATTTCACACCACTGACTTGAAACTACCAGTTTCTGCATCTCCATGGTACCTTCAAGTTTTTGTTTTGTGTGATATCCATCTTTTGAGTGTCAAAATGGAATAATTTTTGTAATACACTTTTAAATATGTGTTCAAAGCTTCTGTGGTAAATATTGCGACGACAGAAAAAATTGTAGGTTTCCGTTTGCATAGCTGATTGGTAAGTTTATGATGGAAATGATATCGTAAATCTATAACTTTCGGACAGTTCTAATTTATTTTGACATCTACTACTATGTATTCGTATCCTAACAGCCAGAAAGTGTGAATGAAAATCGTAAAAATTGACTCTACTTTCCCATAATAGAACTTCACCCGATTCTATACATAAGGGAGGCATTTAATTCTAATTACTTTTTAGGAATGTAGGAACATTGTGTATAACCATATATTTCTAACTGGATATTTTATCCAGAAGAAAACCTGAAATATTATTTTCATTTATAAATAATAACATTGTTGTCAGAGAAATTGTTTCCTTAAATCTTAGGAAAATCGATACGAAATCAATTTTAATTGGGGAAACAGGTTAAGCTACTATATAATTATATTCAACTTGGTCCAATATATTCTTGAAACAGACTTATTTGTAATAAACAGAAACTATAATATAAAATATAGCAACAAGTTTCAAGGTTTGAAACTTGAACTAAAGTTTTATGATTTTAAATGACTAAAAGCCTGATGATGAAGTAAAATAAGACCTTGAAACTTGTTGCTATATTTTGTATTATAGTTTCTGTTTATTACAAATAAGTCTGTTTCAAGAATATATTGGACCAAGTTGAATATAATTATATGATTTAATACATACAGACTTAATATAGAATAATAAGCTACTATATACTTGGAAAAGTATTTCCTGAACCAAAAATTCTGTAGATTTTAGAATTTAAAATAAAACTTTATTAACTGTGAGTATAATTAACATGTATGCCCCTGAAATATTTTTAAGCACGTTAGAAGAAAACGCGTATCAGATTGAAAATTGAATTCAGAAAGAATTACTCTAAAGGCAGGACTTCCATGTTTACATTTTCCTTATAGCCTCTGATTTGAAAGAGTTTGAATTTAGTATTTTAGTAAGTACATTTTTGCTTTTGCGTCTTTTATGATGTGAATAGCAATGTGTAAGACTAATTTCGTGAGTGAAAGTTACAGTAAGAATACGTCAGCATTTTATTTTGTGTCTCGCACACCTCTCTTCAGATCCTGAAACGAGTGCCAACATTCAGAACATACTAATTATGATAACTAATTATTAAGGGAGCCAACATGATAAATGTAAAACGTTTGAACCTTTTTGTTTTGAGTTCATTTACACATTTAAAATTTTATGCAGAATGTGCTGTATAATTTATGGTGTAACGTATAAAAGAACATGCTTTCTGTGCTGTTTATTTATGTCTGCACCTCTCAAAATGGCTGACAAGTTTGACAGACAAAACTTTAAACGAGCGTAACTTTAGATCTATTTCGTCTAGAAGGCAGTGATTTTGTTCGTAATAGGCAATGAATTTCATTTCAGAAGCTGCAGGCACTGTTAGTGATGTATTTTGATGTTTGCATGAAGCAAGGATCCTTGAATCATGGAATGTTTGAATTGCTTTGTCGCGTAGTTTGTAGAGTTTTCTTGGGCGTTGTTGTACATTTAAATAACTTTAAAGCTTGTTTGAAGAAACTACATTTTTTGAATTAACCGTTTTTCGGAGCGCACGCTAGGTATTATTTGATGTAAATGAAGTAGATTGTAATATAAACAGCAAAAGTGCTGAAGCAGATTTAGTCATGTAAATGTGCAAATTATAAAGTTGTGCCAACATTGACAAATTTTTGGCATACATTTGTTATAAAATATTTATTATGGATTCAATTCTTCAGTCTTATTTTAAAAGTTTTTCACATATTATGTAGTAAAACATTCTAGTTTGCATTAGTAATAAATTTTTAAGAAAACGAATCGTATATGAAGCAAATTTGGAGAGAAAGCATAAAATAGCAGTGGCGTACAGAAGCCGGGTACTGGGTAACTTTCCCTAGGCCCCGGCCTAATTTGGGCCCCTATTTCTTTTCGTTCAAAACGTGTACAAATGTATTGAATTTAAATTTTGCGCTGTAAGTTATTTCTATTGAATGGAGACGAGGCGAATTGTTTAACAGTCGGATACCAAACGGGAGTCAACGATAGACCCCAGCGTAGTTTTTTTCTGTCTCAATGTATAAGCGTTTGATCAAGTTAGGACTTGATTACTAGAGTCCTTTCTAAATCAAGCTATGGTTTCGTCTTTCTACTCTTATTTAATGTTTGGAGGTAAAGTTCTGCCCCATCGACATCTGGTCCGAATCTGGCGGTCTGAACAGATCCCAGCCACCTGAAAAACGCACTATCATCATGCCGATTCACAAGAAAGGTGACAGTAGCTTTTGTAAGAACTACTGTGGCATTAGCTTGCTTTCAACCATTTGTAAGGTATTATGAAAGTCATCCAGTCAAGGCTACAGAAACATCGTGAACAGAACAGCCGGGAAGAACAGAACGGAATTTCTACCAAATCGGGGTTGCTACGATCAGATCTGATTTGATTTATTTGGTCAAGAAACAACAAAAACTTGACAAATAAGCTTGACAAATTAATTACTCTATAAGTGTGACATTCCTGAACCTTAATGAGTTCTCTTCAAAAATCTTCCAGGTTTGACTTTATTTGAGTGTTGTATCGTATTTTGAGTGTTGTATTTTGAGTGTGTAATCGTTCTTATTTATTTCAGAGAAACCTTTCTCATTCCTTCGAACATTGAAATACAAAATATTTCCTCAAATTTATTTTTCAATATTCCTTAAATTTCTTCAAACTTGCAGCTATTTACGTAACAACCTTGGTTCGTTCTAGCATTTAAAAATTAATATTCATCAAAAGTCGATTACGTGTGTGTGTGTGTGTGTTTCTGTTTCTGTGCGTTTCTGTGCGTGCGTACATACGAGAGAGAAAGGGATGGTAAAGAGACAATATATTTTAGTAAATACTGATAAATTCAATAGGATTTCAATACAAAATTGAAAGTGTGTACAAGTATCTTCTGGACTCGTGAATATTTGTTTATCTGTGAATACATCGATTATTTCGAAAACAATCCTAATATTTCGTATGATACAAGTAAATAACTTACTCATCAAATACAACACATATTTTTCTTTCTTCTCTTCTTGAAAATTATAATATCAATGTGCACAATGTTTCAGAGAAAAATGTGTAGTATGAAATTCAAATATTTCACTTCAATATGACAAATGTAAATGATTTAAAGCTAGGAATACAGGGTAAAGTCATTTTTAGTATTGAACTCGTTCTGTAACATTGTTAAATGACTAGCTGAGTGCCGCAGGAACAATTTTCGTTTTCTTTTTATCTTGAAGTCAGTTTTTGATTGACAGAAATTTTAAAAAATTCCACTCATAAAATTTTAGCCATAGCATGAAAGATTTCGGATCATTCAAATCAATTACAAACAAATAATTATAAATGCAAATACCACTTTTTAATTATCGCCTCATAAGTGAATTATTATAGCATTTTGTTTATAAGACTCGATAAAATTTGAAGACAATTTCTTGAACTAAGTGAATTCTTCCTCTCCTACGTCGTATGTTCTTTCTTCTCTACCTTCATTTTCCGCTCCGCCATCTTTTACTCCACCATTTCCTTTTTTCTTCTTATTTTTCTGTTTTTCCCTCTTTTTTCATTCCGTTCTCCTTCTTGTTCTCTTTCTTCCCATGTTTTCATTTTCTCCTTACATTTATGACATTTCATTTGTAAAATACTCCTACTTTGTAAATATCTCTCGTGCTCTGCAAATCCTCAGATAAATTCACTTGACGCTTCTTAACTTGTGAATTTATCGATTATTACCAAGCTTTTGTGGCATTACCAATGATAGAAGTAAATAACTCACCAAGTACAATACTTATTCTTGCTTCTCGTCTTGTCAAAAAATTAATATCTTTTCGCTCAATTTTTCAGGGAAAAGTGTGAACATAACATTCAGACTTTTGATTTCAAAATGGCCAATTTACTTCAATTACAGCAAGAAATACAAAAGGAAAACATGGAAATTAAAATTCTGAGGTAAATAAATCTTAGCCATTAGATGTACAAAATTATTTTTTTCTAAATATTGCGTGTTGTTTAGATGCGTTACGTTGTAGCCGAGATGATTTATCAATTTTGATAGTGAAACTTTTTTCGATACTCCATTTGCCTATGATTTGCAAACCTCCAGTATGTACTTGTATGTTTTTTTGCATTTCATATTATATTTGTCGCCTATATACTGAATATCTTTCTAAGACAATATTATTAGTCGTAAATTAAAAATTCTTAATTGCGAGGCCATTTTTTTTCGAAATAAACTATGCCCCTATAAAAAACAGCTTTGTTAATCGGGGAACTTACAGGATACGAGAACTAAGGACGCGGACGAGGACGCAGAACTATAACTAATGATGCTATAGAATTGCACACACTTTCCCGTATTAAGTTTCTATTTCCTATGGTCTCGGCTAGCTATTCGTACTTCCCACATTCTCTTGCCAGCTGTCATCTATCGCCGCCCAAAGAACATTTTTTGACATTTTCTTAATTTTCCAGTTTCCTAATAGTATAACATAAATATTCTTTTAATAATATTATAGAACATTAAAACCTCGTCCTAAAAGGCAATTTTCTTTGAAAATGTGGAGCCGTTTTTAAGAAAATGGCGTTTAAGCGCTACGGCAAATTCGAAATTTGAAGCTCTTTTTCACAGAAAATTTTTTAGGTTTCGAAAAACTTCATTTGAAGTCATTTGAAGCACTTTAACTCACGAATACAATACTTTTTATAAATTGCTGGAATTGTGCATATTAATGGTGTGAGAGATCATTCAAAACAATTACATTTGTATATTTTTCTTATAAACAAGAGAATACGGCAAAATTAATTTTACGTCGTCTTAAAAAGTGCAATTAGCACTATTCGTACGAAAACTTTGAAGAAATAATTTGAGACATTTATGAGAAAATTATGTTTGAGCGTTTCTGAAAATGCGGAATTTTGAGCTTGTTTTCACAGAAAACGGTTCAGTTTTGTAAAACCTTTTTATAAAGCACATGTACTCATAAACATAACTTGTGATGCTACAACAGCTCATACTTTCCCGCGTTATTGGAAACAGCTACGTAGTATTGGAATATTCCACTTTCTGCGCTACTAACATCTCAGCTGTTATTTGAAACCAAGAAGCGAACGATTCACTGTTTCCATCGCAGTGTTGTCAGAACTATGTGAATTCTACAGCTGCATAAAAATTTAATTTAAGGTTTACAAAAGTTTTGTAAACCTCTCTAAAGAGAAGAGTATTCTAAACCCATGCAAAAATACTTTACTCACTACAAATGGTACACCATGTGGTGCGAAAACTAAATATTTTCGGGCAAATATCAACATCAATTTGACAATTGTAACTCCTTTTCATACAGCTACATCAAGTCACAGCAATGACACATAATTCACAGAAATTCGCTAGTGCGAAACGGAATTCAGTAGCTGCTTTCCCTGCATAGTCGATACTCCCTTAAAGAGCTAGCAATTTTTGTTTCAAATATTTCAAAATAAATAATTTCGAAGAGATTAATGTGTAAATGTATAACAAAGGGTCGAGTGTAAGAAACGAACAAAGAAATAATATACAAAATTACAAATTCTAATTTACCACGCATCGGACTGTCTGAAGCGCAGTAAATTTGCAGCGGGCTATTATGTTTGTCACGAAATTATAGAAAACTTACTCCTATTTTCAAAAATTAACCAAGACCTTATTTGAAGATGTCGTTTTGATAAATACATTTCATTGAGAAAGCCAGCTGCCGTCTGTCGCCCCCCAAAGTTTTTTTTTTTTTTTTGACATTTTCGTAATTTTTTTTATTTCCTAATAGTAGAACGTAAATATTATTTTATGAATATTGAAGAACAATAAAGTCTCACGCTAAATGGCAATTTTCTTTAAAAAATTTGGAGACGTTTTAAGAAATCGGTGTTTAAACGCTACTATAAATTCGAAATTTGAACTTCTTTTTCACAGAACATATTTGAGTTATCGAAAAAATTGATTAGAAGTCATTTGAAGCACTGTAGATCACAAATACAATAGTGTATACAAATTGCTGGAAATGCGCATATTAAAGATGTGAGAGATCTTTCAAAAGAATTACATTTGTGTAATTTTTGAAAAAAACAAAAAAATACCCCAAACGAACGTTACGCCATTTAAAGAGTGAAATAAACACTATCCGATCGAAAACTTTGAAGAAACAACTTAGAGCCATTTATGAGAAAATGGCGTTTGGGCTTTTCTGAAAATGCGGAATTTTGACCTAGTTTTGTTAGAAAATGGATGACTTTTCGAGAAACTTTACTTGACGTTATTTAAAGCACGTGTTCTCATTAATATAATAATGTAAACAAATCGCCGCTAATGTAAATATTAACGACGTGTTATATAAGTAAAAAAAACATTTTTGTAATTTTTGAAAACAAAAGAAAAGAATAGATCAACATGACGTTTATATGTCATCTCGTAGAGTAAATTAGGCACTATCCCTACCAATCGTTTAAAGAAAAAATTTGGAGCCGTTTTTTAGAAAATCTTGTTTTTGTATTTTTTTTAAATTGCATGCAATATTGCGCGAAAACTGCTAAAATATTCAAAACAATGTACACGACCTTAAAGAAAGAACTCACTATGAGGAAACAAATTTTATTTTAAGGAAAAACCTCTATCTGCAATTTTGTAGTTGTAGGAAGACGCCGAATGAAGTTCAAATTTTCGCAATTTTCAAAAATCAGAGTTAAACCGTGAAAATTAGACATATGCCACCTTAATATTTGTATTTTATTCTTACAAGAAATTTAAAGAAAAAATTTGGAGCCGTTTTTTTAAAAAAATTGAAAATTTACAATTTTTTCTTGTTACTTCTTTCGGCGCAGTATTATTCATTTATTCTCTCTTTTGAATTTCTAGTGGCTTTTTATACCACGTCACAACATAGATTTTTTCAGGCAATTACCACTTTCATTCTACAATTTTACTATACCTCACCGGAAATCACTCAATATATGTCCCAAATTTTGCTAAATTACCGTCTCACCTTCGTAATTGCATCTACATATTTCCGGATTTATTTTATGGATAACAACTCATTTATCTCTCCCATCTGTGGTTTCACTTGCCATTCTTTATTGCCATTTTCGTAATAAAAACGAAACTTTTCTACATGTTTTCGTCTTTCTTGAGATAGTCATAAATGACTCATCTCAATAGTAAAACAACGGCAGGAATATTTTGAAACAACAACCGCATATTTCTAGTCATTGTAATAGAATCACGGTGTTTCAGCCCAAAAACGCATTTCCAATACAAGATGATCATTCTTGACCTAATTTTTTATTTCTTTCAGCTTGATGGTGGCAGAATGTGAGAGAATCATTGAAAAGTTTTGCCAAGAGCTGAAGCAGCACACCAACTCTTTCAAACTAGGAAAGAATCGTTGATTACTAATGTGCAGACACAACAAAAATGATAAATGAAATGAGAAAAGAGCAAAATCGCCTAACGCGGTATTACAATTTTAAATATATTACTCTATATTTTATACAAACAATAATATTTTAGAATAGAAAATTGTTGATCTTTCATTTAGGTTTCTGTAAGAATCGTAAATCTTACTACAAAATTACCATACCTTCATCGCGAAATACGATAGATACAGTCGTCAGTCCTTTCAAAATAACATTACATTATAATTATTTGTATTATATATTATTATTATTATTATTATTCCTCTAAATCACGACTAAAGATGTTATGTGTCGACTGAATATAAAATCTACTCAAGGTTGCAACCAGCTACCTAACGGGTAGATCTAGGGACTAACGGTGCTTCTACAATACTTTGCGCAAAATGTGGGCTGTTCCAAATAAAGCGATTTCTTGCACTTCCCAGTCTTTTGGATTACCTGGGAGTTTAGACAAGTTCTTACACAAATTTTGCGGAACAAATCCCAGAGCTCCGATAACTATCGGTACGACCTGTGCTTTTACGCCCCACATTCGGCTGATCTCGATTTCCAAACTCTTGTATTTAAGACGTTTCTCTGCCTCCTTGGTAACGACGTTTTGATCGCAAGGGTACAGCAACATCGACAAGTAAACACGATTTTTTCCCCATATCCCAGATGACTATATCCGGTTGTTTTTGCTGCTATCGTGCGATCAGTTTGAATTTGTTGGTCGTACAATATCGTAACAATCCAACAGACGCCCCCGGTTTCGGTGAGTGTTCGTACCACTTGGGGCATGTGTTCGGAACTTCGAGGGCGGTACAGATATGCCAGTGGAGGTAGCTACACACCTTGTCGTGTCTTTTCAAGTATTCGGTCTTTGCTAGGAATGGACCAGCTGAGACAATATGATCAATAGTTTTCTACGTGTTCCTGACAAATTCGGCATTTGTCATCTTGGGACATTTTGAGAACCGCTTTATCATAATGTCGTGTTCTCAAGGCCTGATCTTGGGCAGCAATTACAAGTGCTTTCGATTCTGTCTTCATTCTTCCCCTTTTAAGCCACATAAATGATTGATCTTTATTGATCTGCACTTGTCCATTCTTTTTAGATATTGTCCGTGGAGTGGTTTGTCTCTCCACGATTTCTTTGACATTTTCTGTGTCTCAAATTTCATGTTAAGTAGCATCAGAAGTTCAGTGTCTCTGTCAGTCTGGTTGTCTTGCATAGTCTTGTTCGCAATGCTTCTTGCTACACTTACAATGCCTCTGTTTCCCATTTTCGGTCAGGTTTCATGACCTGCCTCATTAGTGGGTCATCTTGATGGCTGACTACATACTTTCCCATCCCGGTTATTGCATTGTGCCAGGAGGCTTCAATTTGTCTCAGCCTCTTCCTCCTTCCTTACGTGAAACATAAAGTCTATGTACATCAGCTCGGGGGTGGGCGACATGATGCATTGTAAGCAGTTTTCTGTTTTTTTTCGATCCATGGTGCGAATTTCCTGTTCAGTCCAGTCTACTAGTCCGAAACTATTCGGCTACAGGCACCGCTAAACTACCTATTGCTGATATTTTATTCCTTGAGTTCAGAGCGGACTGCAGGACAAGTCTCACTCGTCTATAATACTCCCTACGAATTCTCTCTTTCATTGTGTCGTTCGAGATGGTCTCACATTCTTCAATACCCAGATATTTTTAAGTTTTACCTGGCTCAAGATCTTGAATCACAGTGTGTCTATCAACTTCAATGTTCTCTGACGTGGTCATTTTGCCTCTTTTTAAGTTGACTTTTGCACACTTGTCAAGACCAAACTTCATGCAGATGTCATTGCTAAAATCATTGATGACAGACAGCATTTGGGAGAGATCGCTTCTTCTTAGCAAACACTTTCAGATCATCCTTGTAAAATAAATGTGATACAGGCCTTTCATCACCATGGAGCTTGTAACCAAAGTCAGTGTGCGACAGCTGTCTTGATAGAGGAATCAAACTAATGCAAAACAGCAGAGAGGATAGTGAATCTCCTTGAAAAATTCCCCTGTTAATATGTATACTTCTTGTTTCTACTACTCCCTTTCCGCTGTGGATTAGTAGCCTGGTGCTCCACGACTTCATACTAGCCTTGCAAAACTCAACAAGTCTAGGATGAAATCGATAGATCTCCAGGGTCTTCAAAATCCATCGTGTGGTACACTGTCAAAGGCCTTCTGGTAGTCAATCCAAGCCATGCTTAAATTACGTTTGCGTTTCTTTACATCATTCAAAATTATTTTATTCAGGAGCAAGATTTCCTTACAGCCGAACCTTTACGACATCCTTTCTGTTCAACTGGCAACAGATGGTTCTTCTCTAGGTGTCTATACATTTTGTCAGTAATGGCTGCACTTATAAGTTTGTACATTACTGGCAGGCAAGTAATTGGCCTGTAGTTCTTCGTCAAAGAGCTGTCTCTTCCTTTGGGTAGCAAATACGTGATGCCCCGAGTGAGCCATTCGGGGAGTTCTTTAGGGTTTTCTAATATTTTATTAACAGCCTTTGCAAGATGAGAATGTAGTGCTGTTAATTTCTTAATCCAATAAATCTGGATCTTATCAACCCCGGGGATTTCCAGTTTCCCATGTTCTTAATTGCTTGGAAGAGGTCCTCTTCCAAGAATTCGTGAACATCTCCAACTGTTTCGACAAGTTCATTTGCAGCATCAACTTCAGATTGAAGCCAAGATGCATCTTTGTTGTAGGATCTGCTCTCTTCCCAGATTGCTGCCCAAAATGCCTCGACATCATCTTTAAAGGAGTGACAGCATTGCCATTCGGTTTTCTGAGTCAGATTGCGATAGAATTTCTTCGCGTCTGTTTCAAACAACCGATTCTGCACACGGAAATCTATTCTGCGTTTGTAACGTCTAATTCGTTGAGCCCATGCTTGAATTTTCTCTTTTAGCCTCTTAAGTACCATTAGCCTGCTGGTGTCATTTTTCAATTTGGTATTTTGTTCAACATAAATATTATTTCGTTGAACTTTAGAGATGTGCCTTGATTCAGAAGATGCCCTCAGCTAAGAGTGATATTTCTCGCCGAGTGTCGGCTATCCGTTTCATAATTCTGTTCATCCATGGGGGTACAGAGCTGTTTACTCTGTTTTGCTGTCGGCCGTCGGTGTTCTTGGCTGGCCCCAAATTATCTGAGATACTAGATATCCAGTTGCATATATGATGTGATTAATTTCAGTAATATCTAGATCTCTGCCTGGGTCTCTACCACCTCATTTAGACAGAATTCACTGTTTCTATCACTCTTTTAGCTTTGGCATTTTCGTATAATCTCCTCAACGGTTCGCGAGATTCAACGGAAGTTGACTAACTCTTTCTATCTCGCGCCCGAAGGAGATTTCGCATCATGTCCTTATCGGTGATTCATTGCTATTCTTTATTGTTTGG